>CAWVNZ010002618.1:0-27291 GCA_963930735.1 Dioctria linearis
AAAATTATTTTTTGAATAATTTACTATAGAAAAGGCAATCCCTGGCGTAATTAAAATTTGCGACAGTAGAAAATTATTTTTTGAATAATTTACTATAGAAAAGGCAATCACTGGCGCAATTAAAATTTGCGACAGTAGAAAATTATTTTTTGAATAATTTACTATAGAAAAGGCAATCCCTGGCGCACTTAAAATTTGCGACAGTTAAAAATTATTTTGTGAGAAATTTACTATAGAAAAGGCAATCCCTGGGATATTTAAAATTTGCGACAGTAGACAATTATTTTTTGAATAATTTACTATAGAAAAGGCAATCCCTGGCGTAATTAAAATTTGCGACAGTATAAAATTATTTTTTGAATAATTTACTATAGAAAAGGTAATCCCTGGCGCACTTAAAATTTGCGACAGTAAAAAATTATTTTTTGAATAATTTACTATAGAAAAGGCAATCCCTGGCGTAATTAAAATTTGCGGCAGTTGAAAATTATTTTTTGAATAATTTACTATAGAAAAGGCAATCCCTGGCGCAATTAAAATTTGCGACAGTAAAAAATTATTTTTTGAATAATTTACTATAGAAAAGGCAATCCCTGGCGTAATTAAAATTTGCGACAGTATAAAATTATTTTTTGAATAATTTACTGTAGAAAAGGCAATCCCTGGCGCAATTAAAAATTGCGACAGTAGAAAATTATTTTTTGAAAAATTTACTGTAGAAAAGGCAATCCCTGGCGCAATTAAAATTTGCGACAGTAGAAAATTATTTTTTGAATAATTTACTATAGAAAAGGCAATCCATGGCGTAATTAAAATTTGCGACAGTATAAAATTATTTTTTGAATAATTTACTATAGAAAAGGCAATCCCTGGCGTAATTAAAATTTTCGACAGTAAAAAATTAATGTTTTGAAAAATTTACTGTAGAAAAGGCAATCCCTGGCGCAATTAAAATTTGCGACAGTAGAAGATTATTTTTTGAATAATTTACTGTAGAAAAGGCAATCCCTGGCGCAATTAAAATTTGCGACAGTAGAAAATTATTTTTTGAATAATTTACTATAGAAAAGGCAATCCCTGGCGCAATTAAAATTTGCGACAGTAGAAAATTATTTTTTGAATAATTTACTATAGAAAAGGCAATCCCTGGCGCACTTAAAATTTGCGACAGTAAAAAATTATTTTGTGAGAAATTTACTATAGAAAAGGCAATCCCTGGGATATTTAAAATTTGCGACAGTAGAAAATTATTTTTTGAATAATTTACTATAGAAAAGGCAATGCCTGGCGTAATTAAAATTTGCGACAGTAGAAAATTATTTTTTGAATAATTTACTATAGAAAAGGCAATCCCTGGCGCAATTAAAATTTGCGACAGTAAAAAATTATTTTTTGCGAAATTTACTATAGAAAAGGCAATCCCTGGCGCACTTAAAATTTGCGACAGTAAAAAATTATTTTTTGAATAATTTACTATAGAAAAGGCAATCCCTGGCGTAATTAAAATTTGCGACAGTAAAAAATTATTTTTTGAATAATTTACTATAGAAAAGGCAATCCCTGGCGTAATTAAAATTTGCGACAGTAAAAAATTATTTTTTGAATAATTTACTATAGAAAAGGCAATCCCTGGCGCACTTAAAATTTGCGACAGTAGAAAATTATTTTTTGAATAATTTACTATAGAAAAGGCAATCCCTGGCGTATTTAAAATTTGCGACAGTAAAAAATTATTTTTTGAATAATTTACTATAGAAAAGGCAATCCCTGGCGTATTTAAAATTTGCGACAGTAGAAAATTATTTTTTGAATAATTTATTATAGAAAAGGCAATCCCTGGGATATTTAAAATTTGCGACAGTAAAAAATTATTTTTTGAATGATTTACTATAGAAAAGGCAATCCCTGGCGTAATTAAAATTTGCGACAGTAAAAAATTATTTTTTGAATAATTTACTATAGAAAAGGCAATCCCTGGCGCAATTAAAATTTGCGACAGTAGAAAATTATTTTTTGAATAATTTACTATAGAAAAGGCAATCCCTGGCGTAATTAAAATTTGCGACAGTAAAAAATTATTTTTTGAATAATTTACTATAGAAAAGGCAATCCCTGGCGCAATTAAAATTTGCGACAGTAGAAAATTATTTTTTGAATAATTTACTACAGAAAAGGCAATCCCTGGCGCACTTAAAATTTGCGACAGTAAAAAATTATTTGTTGCAAAATTTACTATAGAAAAGGCAATCCCTGGCGCACTTAAAATTTGCGACAGTAAAAAATTATTTTTTGAATAATTTACTAAAGAAAAGGCAATCCCTGGCGTAATTAAAATTTGCGACAGTATAAAATTATTTTTTGAATAATTTACTATAGAAAAGGCAACCACTGGCGCAATTAAAATTTGCGACAGTAGAAAATTATTTTTTGAATAATTTACTATAGAAAAGGCAATACCTGGCGTAATTAAAATTTGCGACAGTAGAAAATTTTTTTTTGATTAATTTACTATAGAAAAGGCAATCCCTGGCGTAATTAAAATTTGCGACAGTATAAAATTATTTTTTGAATAATTTACTATAGAAAAGGCAATCCCTGGCGCAATTAAAATTTGCGACAGTTGAAAATTATTTTTTGAATAATTTACTATAGAAAAGGCAATCCCTGGCGTAATTAAGATTTGCGACAGTAAAAAATTATTTTTTGAATAATTTACTATAGAAAAGGCAATCCCTGGGATATTTAAAATTTGCGACAGTAAAAAATTATTTTTTGAATAATTTACTATAGAAAAGGCAATCCCTGGCGTAGTTAAAATTTGCGACAGTAAAAAATTATTTTTTGAATAATTTACTATAGAAAAGCCAATCCCTGGCGTAATTAAAATTTGCGACAGTAGAAAATTATTTTTTGAATAATTTACTATAGAAAAGGCAATCCCAGGCGCACTTAAAATTTGCGACAGTAAAAAATTATTTTTTGAATAATTTACTGTAGAAAAGGCAATCCCTGGCGCACTTAAAATTTTCGACAGTAAAAAATTATTTTTTGAATAATTTACTATAGAAAAGGCAATCCCTGGCGCAATTAAAATTTGCGACAGTAGAAAATTATTTTTTGAATAATTTACTATACAAAAGGCAATCCCTGGCGTAATTAAAATTTGCGACAGTAAAAAATTATTTTTTGAATAATTTACTATAGAAAAGGCAATCCCTGGCGCACTTAAAATTTGCGACAGTAAAAAATTATTTTTTGAATAATTTACTATAGAAAAGGCAATCCCTGGCGTAATTAAAATTTGCGACAGTATAAAATTATTTTTTGAATAATTTACTATAGAAAACGCAATCCCTGTCGCAATTAAAAGTTGCGACAGTAAGAAATTATTTTTTGAATAATTTACTATAGAAAAGGCAATCCCTGGCGTAATTAAAATTTGCGACAGTAAAAATTTTTTTTGAATAATTTACTATAGAAAAGGCAATCCCTGGCGCAATTAAAATTTGCGACAGTTGAAAATTATTTTTTGAATAATTTACTATAGAAAAGGCAATCCCTGGCGTAATTAAAATTTTCGACAGTAAAAAATTAATATTTTGAAAAATTTACCGTAAAAAAAAGCAATCCCTGGCGCAATTAAAATTTGCGACAGTAGAAAATTATTTTTTGAATAATTTACTGTAGAAAAGGCAATCCCTGGCGCAATTAAAATTTGCGACAGTAGAAAATTATTTTTTGAAAAATTTACTGTAGAAAAGGCAATCCCTGGCGCAATTAAAATTTGCTACAGTAGAAAATTATTTTTTGAATAATTTACTATAGAAAAGGCAATCCCTGGCGCACTTAAAATTTGCGACAGTAAAAAATTATTTTGTGAGAAATTTACTATAGAAAGGCAATCCCTGGCGCACTTAAAATTTGCGACAATAGAAAATTATTTTTTGAAAAATTTACTATAGAAAAGGCAATCCCTGGTGTAATTAAAATTTGCGACAGTATAAAATTATTTTTTGAATAATTTACTATAGAAAAGGCAATCCCTGGCGCAGTTAAAATTTGCGAGAGTATAAAATTATTTTTTGAATAATTTACTATAGAAAAGGCAGTCCCTGGCGCAATTAAATTTGCGACAGTTGAAAATTATTTTTTGAATAATTTACTATAGAAAAGGCAATCCCTGGCGCAATTAAAATTTGCGACAGTAAAAAATTATTTTTTGCAAAATTTTCTATAGAAAAGGCAATCCCTGGCGCACTTAAAATTTGCGACAGTAAAAAACTATTTTGTGAGAAATTTACTATAGAAAAGGCAATCCCTGGCGCACTTAAAATTTGCGACAGTAGAAAATTATTTTTTGAAAAATTTACTATAGAAAAGGCAATCCCTGGCGTAATTAAAATTTGCGACAGTATAAAATTATTTTTTGAATAATTTACTATAGAAAAGGCAATCCCTGGCGTAATTAAAATTTGCGACAGTATAAAATTATTTTTTGAATAATTTACTATAGAAAGGCAATCCCTGGCGCAATTAAAATTTGCGACAGTTGAAAATTATTTTTTGAATAATTTACTATAGAAAAGGCAATCCCTGACCTAATTAAAATTTTCGACAGTAAAAAATTAATATTTTGAAAAATTTACTGTAGAAAAGGCAATCCCTGGCGCAATTAAAATTTGCGACAGTAGAAAATTATTTTTTGAATAATTTACTGTAGAAAAGGCAATCCCTGGCGCAACTAAAATTTGCGACAGTAGAAAATTATTTTTTGAAAAATTTACTTCAGAAAAGGCAATCCCTGGCGCAATTAAAATTTGCGACAGTAGAAAATTATTTTTTGAATAATTTACTATAGAAAAGGCAATCCCTGGCGCACTTAAAATTTGCGACAGTAAAAAATTATTTTGTGAGAAATTTACTATAGAAAAGGCAATCCCTGGGATATTTAAAATTTGCGACAGTAGAAAATTATTTTTTGAATAATTTACTATAGAAAAGGCAATCCCTGGCGCAATTAAAATTTGCGACAGTAGAAAATTATTTTTTGAATAATTTACTATTGAAAAGGCAATCCCTGGCGTAATTAAAATTTGCGACAGTAAAAAATTATTTTTTGAATAATTTACTATAGAAAAGGCAATCCCTGGCGTAATTAAAATTTGCGACAGTAGAAAATTATTTTTTGAATAATTTACTATAGAAAAGGCAATCCCTGGCGTAATTAAAATTTGCGACAGTTGAAAATTATTTTTTGAATAATTTACTATAGAAAAGGCAATCCCTGGCGTAATTAAAATTTGCGACAGTATAAAATTATTTTTTGAATAATTTACTGTAGAAAAGGCAATCCCTGGCGTAATTAAAATTTGCGACAGTAGAAAATTATTTTTTAAATAATTTACTATAGAAAAGGCAATCCCTGGCGCAATTAAAATTTGCGACAGTAGAAAATTATTTTTTGAATAATTTACTATAGAAAAGGCAATCCCTGGCGCAATTAAAATTTGCGACAGTTGAAAATTATTTTTTGAATAATTTACTATAGAAAAGGCAATCCCTGGCGTAATTAAAATTTGCGACAGTATAAAATTATTTTTTGAATAATTTACTGTAGAAAAGGCAATCCCTGGCGTAATTAAAATTTGCGACAGTAGAAAATTATTTTTTAAATAATTTACTATAGAAAAGGCAATCCCTGGCGCAATTAAAATTTGCGACAGTAGAAAATTATTTTTTGAATAATTTACTATAGAAAAGGCAATCCCTGGCGCAATTAAAATTTGCGACAGTAGAAAATTATTTTTTGAATAATTTACTATAGAAAAGGCAATCCCTGGCGTAGTTAAAATTTGCGACAGTAGAAAATTATTTTTTGAATAATTTACTATAGAAAAGGCAATCCTTGGCGCAATTAAAATTTGCGACAGTAGAAAATTATTTTTTGAATAATTTACTACAGAAAAGGCAATCCCTGGCGCAATTAAAATTTGCGACAGTAGAAAATTATTTTTTGAATAATTTACTATACAAAAGGCAATACCTGGCGCAATTAAAATTTGCGACAGTAGAAAATTATTTTTTGAATAATTTACTATAGAAAAGGCAATCCCTGGCGTAATTAAAATTTGCGACAGTTGAAAATTATTTTTTGAATAATTTACTATAGAAAAGGCAATCCCTGGCGTAATTAAAATTTGCGACAGTACAAAATTATTTTTTGAATAATTTACTATAGAAAAGGCAATCCCTGGCGTAATTAAAATTTGCGACAGTAGAAAATTATTTTTTGAATAATTTACTATAGAAAAGGCAATCCCTGCCGCAATTAAAATTTGCGACAGTAGAAAATTATTTTTTGAATAATTTACTATAGAAAAGGCAATCCCTGGCGCACTTAAAATTTGCGACAGTAAAAAATTATTTTGTGAGAAATTTACTATAGAAAAGGCAATCCCTGGGATATTTAAAATTTGCGACAGTAGAAAATTATTTTTTGAATAATTTACTATAGAAAAGTCAATCCCTGGCGTAATTAAAATTTGCGACAGTATAAAATTATTTTTTGAATAATTTACTATAGAAAAGGCAATCCCTGGCACACTTAAAATTTGCGACAGTAAAAAACTATTTTTTGAATAATTTACTATAGAAAAGGCAATCCCTGGCGTATTTAAAATTTGCGACAGTTGAAAATTATTTTTTGAATAATTTACTATAGAAAAGGCAATCCCTGGCGCACTTAAAATTTGCTACAGTAAACAATTATTTTGTGAGAAATTTACTATAGAAAAGGCAATCCCTGGCGCACTTAAAATTTGCGACAGTAAAAAATTATTTTGTGAGAAATTTACTATAGAAAAGGCAATCCCTGGGATATTTAAAATTTTCGACAGTAGAAAATTATTTTTTGAATAATTTACTATAGAAAAGGCAATCCCTGGCGTAATTAAAATTTGCGACAGTATAAAATTATTTTTTGAATAATTTACTATAGAAAAGGCAATCCCTGGCGCACTTAAAATTTGCGACAGTAAAAAATTATTTTTTGAATAATTTACTATAGAAAAGGCAATCCCTGGCGTAATTAAAATTTGCGACAGTTGAAAATTATTTTTTGAATAATCTACTACAGAAAAGGCAATCCCTGGCGCACTTAAAATTTGCGACAGTAAAAAATTATTTTGTGAGAAATTTATTATAGAAAAGGCAATCCCTGGGATATTTAAAATTTGCGACAGTAGAAAATTATTTTTTGAATAATTTACTATAGAAAAGGCAATACCTGGCGTAATTAAAATTTGCGACAGTAGAAAATTATTTTTTGAATAATTTACTATAGAAAAGGCAATCCCTGGCGTAATTAAAATTTGCGACAGTAGAAAATTATTTTTTGAATAATTTACTATAGAAAAGGCAATCCCTGGCGCAATTAAAATTTGCGACAGTAGAAAATTATTTTTTGAATAATTTACAATAGAAAAGGCAATCACTGGCGCAATTAAAATTTGCGACGGTAAAAAATTATTTTGTGAGAATTTTACTATAGAAAAGGCAATCCCTGGGATATTTAAAATTTGCGACAGTAGAAAATTATTTTTTGAATAATTTACTATAGAAAAGGCAATCCCTGGCGTAATTAAAATTTGCGACAGTATAAAATTATTTTTTGAATAATTTAGTATAGAAAAAGGCAATCCCTGGCGCACTTAAAATTTGCGACAGTAAAAAATTATTTTGTGAGAAATTTACTATAGAAAAGGCAATCCCTGGGATATTTAAAATTTGCGACAGTAGAAAATTATTTTTTGAATAATTTACTATAGAAAAGGCAATCCCGGGCGCAATTAAAATTTGCGACAGTAGGAAATTATTTTTTGAATAATTTACTATAGAAAAGGCAATCCCTGGCGCACTTAAAATTTGCGACAGTATAAAATTATTTTTTGAATAATTTACTATAGAAAAGGCAATCCCTGGCGCACTTAAAATTTGCGACAGTAAAAAATTATTTTGTGAGAAATTTACTATAGAAAAGGCAATCCCTGGGATATTTAAAATTTGCGACAGTAGAAAATTATTTTTTGAATAATTTACTATAGAAAAGGCAATCCCTGGCGCAATTAAAATTTGCGACAGTAGAAATTTATTTTTTGAATAATTTACTATAGAAAAGGCAATCCCTGGCGTAATTAAAATTTGCGACAGTAAAAAATTATTTTTTGAATAATTTACTATAGAAAAGGCAATCCCTGGCGTAATTAAAATTTGCGACAGTAGAAAATTATTTTTTGAATAATTTACTATAGAAAAGGCAATCCCTGGCGTAATTAAAATTTGCGACAGTAGAAAATTATTTTTTGAATAATTTACTATAGAAAAGGCAATCCCTGGCGTAATTAAAATTTGCGACAGTATAAAATAATTTTTTGAATAATTTACTGTAGAAAAGGCAATCCCTGGCGTAATTAAAATTTGCGACAGTAGAAAATTATTTTTTGAATAATTTACTATAGAAAAGGCAATCCCTGGCGCAATTAAAATTTGCGACGGTAGAAAATTAGTTTTTGAATAACTTACTATAGAAAAGGCAATCCCTGGCGCAATTAAAATTTGCGACAGTAGAAAATTATTTTTTGAATAATTTACTATAGAAAAGGCAATCCCTGGCGTAATTAAAATTTGCGACAGTTGAAAATTATTTTTTGAATAATTTACTATAGAAAAGGCAATCCCTGGCGTAATTAAAATTTGCGACAGTATAAAATTATTTTTTGAATAATTTACTATAGAAAAGGCAATCCCTGGCGTAATTAAAATTTGCGACAGTAGAAAATTATTTTTTGAATAATTTACTATAGAAAAGGCAATCCCTGGCGCAATTAAAATTTGCGACAGTAGAAAATTATTGTTTGAATAATTTACTATAGAAAAGGCAATCCCTGGCGCACTTAAAATTTGCGACAGTAAAAAATTATTTTGTGAGAAATTTACTATAGAAAAGGCAATCCCTGGGATATTTAAAATTTGCGACAGTAGAAAATTATTTTTTGAATAATTTACTATAGAAAAGGCAATCCCTGGCGTAATTAAAATTTGCGACAGTAGAAAATTATTTTTTGAATAATTTACTATAGAAAAGGCAATCCCAGGCGTAGTTAAAATTTGCGACAGTAGAAAATTATTTTTTGAATAATTTACTATAGAAAAGGCAATCCTTGGCGCAATTAAAATTTGCGAGAGTAGAAAATTATTTTTTGAATAATTTACTATAGAAAAGGCAATCCCTGGCGCAATTAAAATTTGCGACAGTAGAAAATTATTTTTTGAATAATTTACTATAGAAAAGGCAATACCTGGCGCAATTAAAATTTGCGACAGTAGAAAATTATTTTTTGAATAATTTACTATATAAAAGGCAATCCCTGGCGTAATTAAAATTTGCGACAGTTGAAAATTATTTTTTGAATAATTTACTATAGAAAAGGCAATCCCTGGCGTAATTAAAATTTGCGACAGTATAAAATTATTTTTTGAATAATTTACTATAGAAAAGGCAATCCCTGGCGTAATTAAAATTTGCGACTGTAGAAAATTATTTTTTGAATAATTTACTATAGAAAAGGCAATCCCTGCCGCAATTAAAATTTGCGACAGTAGAAAATTATTTTTTGAATAATTTACTATAGAAAAGGCAATCCCTGGCGCACTTAAAATTTGCGACAGTAAAAAATTATTTTGTGAGAAATTTACTATAGAAAAGGCAATCCCTGGGATATTTAAAATTTGCGACAGTAGAAAATTATTTTTTGAATAATTTACTATAGAAAAGGCAATCCCTGGCGTAATTAAAATTTGCGACAGTATAAAATTATTTTTTGAATAATTTACTATAGAAAAGGCAATCCCTGGCGCAATTAAAATTTGCGACAGTTGAAAATTATTTTTTGAATAATTTACTATAGAAAAGGCAATCCCTGGCGTAATTAAGATTTGCGACAGTAAAAAATTATTTTTTGAATAATTTACTATAGAAAAGGCAATCCCTGGGATATTTAAAATTTGCGACAGTAAAAAATTATTTTTTGAATAATTTACTATAGAAAAGGCAATCCCTGGCGTAATTAAAATTTGCGACAGTAAAAAATTATTTTTTGAATAATTTACTATAGAAAAGCCAATCCCTGGCGTAATTAAATTTTGCGACAGTAGAAAATTATTTTTTGAATAATTTACTATAGAAAAGGCAATCCCTGGCGCACTTAAAATTTGCGACAGTAAAAAATTATTTTTTGCAAAATTTACTATAGAAAAGGCAATCCCTGGCGCACTTAAAATTTGCGACAGTAAAAAATTATTTTTTGAATAATTTACTATAGAAAAGGCAATCCCTGGCGTAATTAAAATTTGCGACAGTTGAAAATTATTTTTTGAATAATTTACTATAGAAAAGGCAATCCCTGGCGCAATTAAAATTTGCGACAGTAAAAAATTATTTTTTGCAAAATTTACTATAGAAAAGGCAATCCCTGGCGTAATTAAAATTTGCGACAGTATAAAATTATTTTTTGAATAATTTACTGTAGAAAAGGCAATCCCTGGCGCACTTAAAATTTTCGACAGTAAAAAATTATTTTTTGAATAATTTACTATACAAAAGGCAATCCCTGGCGTAATTAAAATTTTCGACAGTAAAAAATTAATATTTTGAAAAATTTACCGTAAAAAAAAAGCAATCCCTGGCGCAATTAAAATTTGCGACAGTAGAAAATTATTTTTTGAATAATTTACTGTAGAAAAGGCAATCCCTGGCGCAATTAAAATTTGCGACAGTAGAAAATTATTTTTTGAAAAATTTACTGTAGAAAAGGCAATCCCTGGCGCAATTAAAATTTGCGACAGTAGAAAATTATTTTTTGAATAATTTACTATAGAAAAGGCAATCCCTGGCGCACTTAAAATTTGCGACAGTAAAAAATTATTTTGTGAGAAATTTACTATAGAAAAGGCAATCCCTGGCGCACTTAAAATTTGCGACAATAGAAAATTATTTTTGAAAAATTTACTATAGAAAAGGCAATCCCTGGCGTAATTAAAATTTGCGACAGTATAAAATTATTTTTTTGAATAATTTACTATAGAAAAGGCAATCCCTGGCGTAATTAAAATTTGCGAGAGTATAAAATTATTTTTTGAATAATTTACTATAGAAAAGGCAATCCCTGGCGCAATTAAAATTTGCGACAGTTGAAAATTATTTTTTGAATAATTTACTATAGAAAAGGCAATCCCTGGCGTAATTAAAATTTGCGACAGTATAAAATTATTTTTTGAATAATTTACTATAGAAAAGGCAATCCCTGGCGTAATTAAAATTTGCGACTGTAGAAAATTATTTTTTGAATAATTTACTATAGAAAAGGCAATCCCTGCCGCAATTAAAATTTGCGACAGTAGAAAATTATTTTTTGAATAATTTACTATAGAAAAGGCAATCCCTGGCGCACTTAAAATTTGCGACAGTAAAAAATTATTTTGTGAGAAATTTACTATAGAAAAGGCAATCCCTGGGATATTTAAAATTTGCGACAGTAGAAAATTATTTTTTGAATAATTTACTATAGAAAAGGCAATCCCTGGCGTAATTAAAATTTGCGACAGTATAAAATTATTTTTTGAATAATTTACTATAGAAAAGGCAATCCCTGGCGCAATTAAAATTTGCGACAGTTGAAAATTATTTTTTGAATAATTTACTATAGAAAAGGCAATCCCTGGCGTAATTAAGATTTGCGACAGTAAAAAAATTATTTTTTGAATAATTTACTATAGAAAAGGCAATCCCTGGGATATTTAAAATTTGCGACAGTAAAAAATTATTTTTTGAATAATTTACTATAGAAAAGGCAATCCCTGGCGTAATTAAAATTTGCGACAGTAAAAAATTATTTTTTGAATAATTTACTATAGAAAAGCCAAACCCTGGCGTAATTAAATTTTGCGACAGTAGAAAATTATTTTTTGAATAATTTACTATAGAAAAGGCAATCCCTGGCGCACTTAAAATTTGCGACAGTAAAAAATTATTTTTTGCAAAATTTACTATAGAAAAGGCAATCCCTGGCGCACTTAAAATTTGCGACAGTAAAAAATTATTTTTTGCAAAATTTACTATAGAAAAGGCAATCCCTGGCGTAATTAAAATTTGCGACAGTATAAAATTATTTTTTGAATAATTTACTGTAGAAAAGGCAATCCCTGGCGCACTTAAAATTTTCGACAGTAAAAAATTATTTTTTGAATAATTTACTATAAAAAAGGCAATCCCTGGCGCAATTAAAATTTGCGACAGTAGAAAATTATTTTTTGAATAATTTACTATACAAAAGGCAATCCCTGGCGTAATTAAAATTTGCGACAGTAAAAAATTATTTTTTGAATAATTTACTATAGAAAAGCCAATCCCTGGCGTAATTAAATTTTGCGACAGTAGAAAATTATTTTTTGAATAATTTACTATAGAAAAGGCAATCCCTGGCGTAATTAAAATTTGCGACAGTTGAAAATTATTTTTTGAATAATTTACTATAGAAAAGGCAATCCCTGGCGCAATTAAAATTTGCGACAGTAAAAAATTATTTTTTGCAAAATTTACTATAGAAAAGGCAATCCCTGGCGTAATTAAAATTTGCGACCGTATAAAATTATTTTTTGAATAATTTACTGTAGAAAAGGCAATCCCTGGCGCACTTAAAATTTTCGACAGTAAAAAATTATTTTTTGAATAATTTACTATAAAAAAGGCAATCCCTGGCGCAATTAAAATTTGCGACAGTAGAAAATTATTTTTTGAATAATTTACTATACAAAAGGCAATCCCTGGCGTAATTAAAATTTGCGACAGTAAAAAATTAGTTTTTGAATAATTTACTATAGAAAAGGCAATCCCTGGCGCACTTAAAATTTGCGACAGTAAAAAATTATTTTTTGAATAATTTACTATAGAAAAGGCAATCCCTGGCGTAATTAAAATTTGCGACAGTATAAAATTATTTTTTGAATAATTTACTATAGAAAAGGCAATCCCTGGCGCAATTAAAAGTTGCGACAGTAAGAAATTATTTTTTGAATAATTTACTATAGAAAAGGCAATCCCTGGCGTAATTAAAATTTGCGACAGTAAAAATTTTTTTTTGAATAATTTACTATAGAAAAGGCAATCCCTGGCGCAATTAAAATTTGCGACAGTTGAAAATTATTTTTTGAATAATTTACTATAGAAAAGGCAATCCCTGGCGTAATTAAAATTTTCGACAGTAAAAAATTAATATTTTGAAAAATTTACCGTAAAAAAAAGCAATCCCTGGCGCAATTAAAATTTGCGACAGTAGAAAATTATTTTTTGAATAATTTACTGTAGAAAAGGCAATCCCTGGCGCAATTAAAATTTGCGACAGTAGAAAATTATTTTTTGAAAAATTTACTGTAGAAAAGGCAATCCCTGGCGCAATTAAAATTTGCGACAGTAGAAAATTATTTTTTGAATAATTTACTATAGAAAAGGCAATCCCTGGCGCACTTAAAATTTGCGACAGTAAAAAATTATTTTGTGAGAAATTTACTATAGAAAAGGCAATCCCTGGCGCACTTAAAATTTGCGACAATAGAAAATTATTTTTTGAAAAATTTACTATAGAAAAGGCAATCCCTGGCGTAATTAAAATTTGCGACAGTATAAAATTATTTTTTGAATAATTTACTATAGAAAAGGCAATCCCTGGCGTAATTAAAATTTGCGAGAGTATAAAATTATTTTTTGAATAATTTACTATAGAAAAGGCAATCCCTGGCGCAATTAAAATTTGCGACAGTTGAAAATTATTTTTTGAATAATTTACTATAGAAAAGGCAATCCCTGGCGCAATTAAAATTTGCGACAGTAAAAAATTATTTTTTGCAAAATTTTCTATAGAAAAGGCAATCCCTGGCGCACTTAAAATTTGCGACAGTAAAAAATTATTTTGTGAGAAATTTACTATAGAAAAGGCAATCCCTGGCGCACTTAAAATTTGCGACAGTAAAAAATTATTTTTTGAAAAATTTACTATAGAAAAGGCAATCCCTGGCGTAATTAAAATTTGCGACAGTATAAAATTATTTTTTGAATAATTTACTATAGAAAAGGCAATCCCTGGCGCAATTAAAATTTGCGACAGTAGAAAATTATTTTTTGAATAATTTACTATAGAAAAGGCAATCCCTGGCGCACTTAAAATTTGCGACAATAGAAAATTATTTTTTGAAAAATTTACTATAGAAAAGGCAATTCCTGGCGTAATTAAAATTTGCGACATTATAAAATTATTTTTTGAATAATTTACTATAGAAAAGGCAATCCCTGGCGTAATTAAAATTTGCGACAGTAGAAAATTATTTTTTGAATAATTTACTATAGAAAAGGCAATCCCTGGCGCAATTAAAATTTGCGACAGTTGAAAATTATTTTTTGAATAATTTACTATAGAAAAGGCAATCCCTGGCGTAATTAAAATTTGCGACAGTTGAAAATTATTTTTTGAATAATTTACTATAGAAAAGGCAATCCCTGGCGTAATTAAAATTTGCGACAGTATAAAATTATTTTTTGAATAATTTACTATAGAAAAGGCAATCCCTGGCGTAATTAAAATTTGCGACAGTAGAAAATTATTTTTTGAATAATTTACTATAGAAAAGGCAATCCCTGCCGCAATTAAAATTTGCGACAGTAGAAAATTATTTTTTGAATAATTTACTATAGAAAAGGCAATCCCTGGCGCACTTAAAATTTGCGACAGTAAAAAATTATTTTGTGAGAAATTTACTATAGAAAAGGCAATCCCTGGGATATTTAAAATTTGCGACAGTAGAAAATTATTTTTTGAATAATTTACTATAGAAAAGGCAATCCCTGGCGTAATTAAAATTTGCGACAGTATAAAATTATTTTTTGAATAATTTACTATAGAAAAGGCCACTTAAAATTTGCGACAGTAAAAAAATATTTTTTGAATAATTTACTATAGAAAAGGCAATCCCTGGCGTATTTAAAATTTGCGACAGTTGAAAATTATTTTTTGAATAATTTACTATAGAAAAGGCAATCCCTGGCGCACTTAAAATTTGCGACAGTAAACAATTATTTTGTGAGAAATTTACTATAGAAAAGGCAATCCCTGGCGCACTTAAAATTTGCGACAGTAAAAAATTATTTTGTGAGAAATTTACTATAGAAAAGGCAATCCCTGGGATATTTAAAATTTGCGACAATAGAAAACTATTTTTTGAATAATTTACTATAGAAAAGGCAATCCCTGGCGTAATTAAAATTTGCGACAGTATAAAATTATTTTTTGAATAATTTACTATAGAAAAGGCAATCCCTGGCGCAATTAAAATTTGCGACAGTTGAAAATTATTTTTTGAATAATTTACTATAGAAAAGGTAATCCCTGGCGTAATTAAGATTTGCGACAGTAAAAAATTATTTTTTGAATAATTTACTATAGAAAAGGCAATCCCTGGGATATTTAAAATTTGCGACAGTAAAAAATTATTTTTTGAATAATTTACTATAGAAAAGGCAATCCCTGGCGTAATTAAAATTTGCGACAGTAAAAAATTATTTTTTGAATAATTTACTATAGAAAAGGCAATCCCTGGCGTAATTAAAATTTGCGACAGTATAAAATTATTTTTTGAATAATTTACTATAGAAAAGGCAATCCCTGGCGTAATTAAAATTTGCGAGAGTATAAAATTATTTTTTGAAAAATTTACTATAGAAAAGGCAATCCCTGGCGTAATTAAGATTTGCGACAGTAAAAAATTATCTTTTGAATAATTTACTATAGAAAAGGCAATCCCTGGGATATTTAAAATTTGCGACAGTAAAAAATTATTTTTTGAATAATTTACTATAGAAAAGGCAATCCCTGGCGCACTTAAAATTTGCGACAATAGAAAATTATTTTTTGAAAAATTTACTATAGAAAAGACAATTCCTGGCGTAATTAAAATTTGCGACATTATAAAATTATTTTTTGAATAATTTACTATAGAAAAGGCAATCCCTGGCGTAATTAAAATTTGCGACAGTAGAAAATTATTTTTTGAATAATTTACTATAGAAAAGGCAATCCCTGGCACAATTAAAATTTGCGACAGTTGAAAATTATTTTTTGAATGATTTACTATAGAAAAGGCAATCCCTGGCGTAATTAAAATTTGCGACAGTTGAAAATTATTTTTTGAATAATTTACTATAGAAAAGGCAATCCCTGGCGTAATTAAAATTTGCGACAGTATAAAATTATTTTTTGAATAATTTACTATAGAAAAGGCAATCCCTGGCGTAATTAAAATTTGCGACAGTAGAAAATTATTTTTTGAATAATTTACTATAGAAAAGGCAATCCCTGCCGCAATTAAAATTTGCGACAGTAGAAAATTATTTTTTGAATAATTTACTATAGAAAAGGCAATCCCTGGCGCACTTAAAATTTGCGACAGTAAAAAATTATTTTGTGAGAAATTTACTATAGAAAAGGCAATCCCTGGGATATTTAAAATTTGCGACAGTAGAAAATTATTTTTTGAATAATTTACTATAGAAAAGGCAATCCCTGGCGTAATTAAAATTTGCGACAGTATAAAATTATTTTTTGAATAATTTACTATAGAAAAGGCAATCCCTGGCACACTTAAAATTTGCGACAGTAAAAAAATATTTTTTGAATAATTTACTATAGAAAAGGCAATCCCTGGCGTATTTAAAATTTGCGACAGTTGAAAATTATTTTTTGAATAATTTACTATAGAAAAGGCAATCCCTGGCGCACTTAAAATTTGCGACAGTAAACAATTATTTTGTGAGAAATTTACTATAGAAAAGGCAATCCCTGGCGCACTTAAAATTTGCGACAGTAAAAAATTATTTTGTGAGAAATTTACTATAGAAAAGGCAATCCCTGGGATATTTAAAATTTGCGACAATGGAAAACTATTTTTTGAATAATTTACTATAGAAAAGGCAATCCCTGGCGTAATTAAAATTTGCGACAGTATAAAATTATTTTTTGAATAATTTACTATAGAAAAGGCAATCCCTGGCGCAATTAAAATTTGCGACAGTTGAAAATTATTTTTTGAATAATTTACTATAGAAAAGGTAATCCCTGGCGTAATTAAGATTTGCGACAGTAAAAAATTATTTTTTGAATAATTTACTATAGAAAAGGCAATCCCTGGGATATTTAAAATTTGCGACAGTAAAAAATTATTTTTTGAATAATTTACTATAGAAAAGGCAATCCCTGGCGTAATTAAAATTTGCGACAGTAAAAAATTATTTTTTGAATAATTTACTATAGAAAAGGCAATCCCTGGCGTAATTAAAATTTGCGACAGTATAAAATTATTTTTTGAATAATTTACTATAGAAAAGGCAATCCCTGGCGTAATTAAAATTTGCGAGAGTATAAAATTATTTTTTGAAAAATTTACTATAGAAAAGGCAATCCCTGGCGCAATTAAAATTTGCGACAGTTGAAAATTATTTTTTGAATAATTTACTATAGAAAAGGCAATCCCTGGCGTAATTAAAATTTGCGACAGTATAAAATTATTTTTTGAATAATTTACTATAGAAAAGGCAATCCCTGGCACACTTAAAATTTGCGACAGTAAAAAAATATTTTTTGAATAATTTACTATAGAAAAGGCAATCCCTGGCGTATTTAAAATTTGCGACAGTTGAAAATTATTTTTTGAATAATTTACTATAGAAAAGGCAATCCCTGGCGCACTTAAAATTTGCGACAGTAAACAATTATTTTGTGAGAAATTTACTATAGAAAAGGCAATCCCTGGCGCACTTAAAATTTGCGACAGTAAAAAATTATTTTGTGAGAAATTTACTATAGAAAAGGCAATCCCTGGGATATTTAAAATTTGCGACAGTAGAAAATTATTTTTTGAATAATTTACTATAGAAAAGGCAATCCCTGGCGTAATTAAAATTTGCGACAGTATAAAATTATTTTTTGAATAATTTACTATAGAAAAGGCAATCCCTGGCGCAATTAAAATTTGCGACAGTTGAAAATTATTTTTTGAATAATTTACTATAGAAAAGGCAATCCCTGGCGTAATTAAGATTTGCGACAGTAAAAAATTATTTTTTGATTAATTTACTATAGAAAAGGCAATCCCTGGGATATTTAAAATTTGCGACAGTAAAAAATTATTTTTTGAATAATTTACTATAGAAAAGGCAATCCCTGGCGTAATTAAAATTTGCGACGGTAAAAAATTATTTTTTGAATAATTTACTATAGAAAAGCCAATCCCTGGCGTAAATAAAATTTGCGACAGTAGAAAATTATTTTTTGAATAGTTTACTATAGAAAAGGCAATCCCTGGCGCACTTAAAATTTGCGACAGTAAAAAATTATTTTTTGCAAAATTTACTATAGAAAAGGCAATCCCTGGCGCACTTAAAATTTGCGACAGTAAAAAATTATTTTTTGAATAATTTACTATAGAAAAGGCAATCCCTGGTGTTATTAAAATTTGCGACAGTTGAAAATTATTTTTTGAATAATTTACTATAGAAAAGGCAATCCCTGGCGCAATTAAAATTTGCGACATTAAAAAATTATTTTTTGCAAAATTTACTATAGAAAAGGCAATCCCTGGCGTAATTAAAATTTGCGACAGTATAAAATTATTTTTTGAATAGTTTACTGTAGAAAAGGCAATCCCTGGCGCACTTAAAATTTTCGACAGTAAAAAATTATTTTTTGAATAATTTACTATAGAAAAGGCAATCCCTGGCGCAATTAAAATTTGCGACAGTAGAAAATTATTTTTTGAATAATTTACTATACAAAAGGCAATCCCTGACGTAATTAAAATTTGCGACAGTAAAAAATTAGTTTTTGAATAATTTACTATAGAAAAGGCATTCCCTGGCGCACTTAAAATTTGCGACAGTAAAAAATTATTTTTTGAATAATTTACTATAGAAAAGGCAATCCCTGGCGTAATTAAAATTTGCGACAGTATAAAATTATTTTTTGAATAATTTACTATAGAAAAGGCAATCCCTGGCGCAATTAAAAGTTGCGACAGTAAGAAATTATTTTTTGAATAATTTACTATAGAAAAGGCAATCCCTGGCGTAATTAAAATTTCGACAGTAAAAATTTTTTTTTGAATAATTTACTATAGAAAAGGCAATCCCTGGCGCAATTAAAATTTGCGACAGTTGAAAATTATTTTTTGAATAATTTACTATAGAAAAGGCAATCCCTGGCGTAATTAAAATTTTCGACAGTAAAAAATTAATATTTTGAAAAATTTACCTTAAAAAAAAGGCAATCCCTGGCGCAATTAAAATTTGCGACAGTAGAAAATTATTTTTTGAATAATTTACTGTAGAAAAGGCAATCCCTGGCGCAATTAAAATTTGCGACAGTAGAAAATTATTTTTTGAAAAATTTACTGTAGAAAAGGCAATCCCTGCCGTAATTAAAATTTGCGACAGTAGAAAATTATTTTTTGAATAATTTACTATAGAAAAGGCAATCCCTGGCGCACTTAAAATTTGCGACAGTAAAAAATTATTTTGTGAGAAATTTACTATAGAAAAGGCAATCCCTGGCGCACTTAAAATTTGCGACAATAGAAAATTATTTTTTGAAAAATTTAATATAGAAAAGGCAATCCCTGGCGTAATTAAAATTTGCGACAGTATAAAATTATTTTTTGAATAATTTGCTATAGAAAAGGCAATCCCTGGCGTAATTAAAATTTGCGAGAGTATAAAATTATTTTTTGTATAATTTACTATAGAAAAGGCAATCCCTGGCGCAATTAAAATTTGCGACAGTTGAAAATTATTTTTTGAATAATTTACTATAGAAAAGGCAATGTCTGGCGCAATTAAAATTTGCGACAGTAAAAAATTATTTTTTGCAAAATTTTCTATAGAAAAGGCAATCCCTGGCGCACTTAAAATTTGCGACAGTAAAAAATTATTTTGTGAGAAATTTACTATAGAAAAGGCAATCCCTGGCGCACTTAAAATTTGCGACAGTAGAAAATTATTTTTTGAAAAATTTACTATAGAAAAGGCAATCCCTGGCGTAATTAAAATTTGCGACAGTATAAAATTATTTTTTGAATAATTTACTATAGAAAAGGCAATCCCTGGCGTAATTAAAATTTGCGACAGTATAAAATTATTTTTTGAATAATTTACTATAGAAAAGGCAATCCCTGGCGCAATTAAAATTTGCGACAGTTGAAAAATATTTTTTGAATAATTTACTACAGAAAAGGCAATCCCTGGCCTAATTAAAATTTTCGACAGTAAAAAATTAATATTTTGAAAAATTTACTGTAGAAAAGGCAATCCCTGGCGCAATTAAAATTTGCGACAGTAGAAAATTATTTTTTGAATAATTTACTGTAGAAAAGGCAATCCCTGGCGCAATTAAAATTTGCGACAGTAGAAAATTATTTTTTGAAAAATTTACTGTAGAAAAGGCAATCCCTGGCGCAATTAAAATTTGCGACAGTAGAAAATTATTTTTTGAATAATTTACTATAGAAAAGGCAATCCCTGGCGCACTTAAAATTTGCGACAGTAAAAAATTATTTTGTGAGAAATTTACTATAGAAAAGGCAATCCCTGGGATATTTAAAATTTGCGACAGTAGAAAATTATTTTTTGAATAATTTACTATAGAAAAGGCAATCCCTGGCGCAATTAAAATTTGCGACAGTAGAAAATTATTTTTTGAATAATTTACTATAGAAAATGCAATCCCTGGCGTAATTAAAATTTGCGACAGTTAAAAATTATTTTTTGAATAATTTACTATAGAAAAGGCAATCCCTGGCGTAATTAAAATTTGCGACAGTAGAAAATTATTTTTTGAATAATTTACTATAGAAAAGGCAATCCTTGGCGCAATTAAAATTTGCGACAGTAGAAAATTATTTTTTGAATAATTTACTATAGAAAGGGCAATACCTGGCGGAATTAAAATTTGCGACAGTAGAAAATTATTTTTTGAATAATTTACTATAGAAAAGGCAATCCCTGGCGTAATTAAAATTTGCGACAGTTGAAAGTTATTTTTTGAATAATTTACTTATAGAAAAGGCAATCCCTGGCGTAATTAAAATTTGCGACAGTAGAAAATTATTTTTTGAATAATTTACTATAGAAAAGGCAATCCTTGCCGCAATTAAAATTTGCGACAGTAGAAAATTATTTTTTGAATAATTTACTATAGAAAAGGCAATCCCTGGCGCACTTAAAATTTTCGACAGTAAAAAATTATTTTGTGAGAAATTTACTATAGAATAGGCAATCCCTGGGATATTCAAATTTGCGACAGTAGAAAATTATTTTTTGAATAATTTACTATAGAAAAGGCAATCCCTGGCGTAATTAAAATTTGCGACAGTATAAAAATTATTTTTTGAATAATTTACTATAGAAACGGCAATCCCTGGCACACTTAAAATTTGCGACAGTAAAAAAAATATTTTTTGAATAATTTACTATAGAAAAGGCAATCCCTGGCGTATTTAAAATTTGCGACAGTTGAAAATTATTTTTTTGAATAATTTACTATAGAAACGGCAATCCCTGGCGCACTTAAAATTTGCGACAGTAAACAATTATTTTGTGAGAAATTTACTATAGAAAAGGCAATCCCTGGCGCACTTAAAATTTGCGACAGTAAAAAATTATTTTGGGAGAAATTTACTATAGAAAAGGCAATCCCTGGGATATTTAAAATTTGCGACAGTAGAAAATTATTTTTTGAATAATTTACTATAGAAAAGGCAATCCCTGGCGTAATTAAAATTTGCGACAGTATAAAATTATTTTTTGAATAATTTACTATAGAAAAGGCAATCCCTGGCGCACTTAAAATTTGCGACAGTAAAAAATTATTTTTTGAATAATTTACTATAGAAAAGGCAATCCCTGGCGTAATTAAAATTTGCGACAGTTGAAAATTATTTTTTGAATAATTTACTATAGAAAAGGCAATCCCTGGCGCACTTAAAATTTGCGACAGTAAAAAATTATTTTGTGAGAAATTTATTATAGAAAAGGCAATCCCTGGGATATTTAAAATTTGCGACAGTAGAAAATTATTTTTTGAATAATTTACTACAGAAAAGGCAATACCTGGCGTAATTAAAATTTGCGACAGTAGAAAATTATTTTTTGAATAATTTACTATAGAAAGGGCAATCCCTGGCGTAATTAAAATTTGCGACAGTAGAAAATTATTTTTTGAATAATTTACTATAGAAAATGCAATCCCTGACGCAATTAAAATTTGCGACAGTAGAAAATTATTTTTTGAATAATTTACAATAGAAAAGGCAATCACTGGCGCAATTAAAATTTGCGACGGTAAAAAATTATTTTGTGAGAAATTTACTATAGAAAAGGCAATCCCTGGGATATTTAAAATTTGCGACAGTAGAAAATTATTTTTTGAATAATTTACTATAGAAAAGGCAATCCCTGGCGTAATTAAAATTTGCGACAGTATAAAATTATTTTTTGAATAATTTAGTATAGAAAAGGCAATCCCTGGCGCACTTAAAATTTGCGACAGTAAAAAATTATTTTGTGAGAAATTTACTATAGAAAAGGCAATCCCTGGGATATTTAAAATTTGCGACAGTAGAAAATTATTTTTTGAATAATTTACTATAGAAAAGGCAATCCCTGGCGCAATTAAAATTTGCGACAGTATAAAATTATTTTTTGAATAATTTACTATAGAAAAGGCAATCCCTGGCGCACTTAAAATTTGCGACAGTATAAAATTATTTTTTGAATAATTTACTATAGAAAAGGCAATCCCTGGCGCAATTAAAATTTGCGACAGTTGAAAATTATTTTTTGAATAATTTACTATAGAAAAGGCAATCCCTGGCCTAATTAAAATTTTCGACAGTAAAAAATTAATATTTTGAAAAATTTACTGTAGAAAAGGCAATCCCTGGCGCAATTAAAATTTGCGACAGTAGAAAATTATTTTTTGAATAATTTACTGTAGAAAAGGCAATCCCTGGCGCAATTAAAATTTGCGACAGTAGAAAATTATTTTTTGAAAAATTTACTGTAGAAAAGGCAATCCCTGCCGCAATTAAAATTTGCGACAGTAGAAAATTATTTTTTGAATAATTTACTATAGAAAAGGCAATCCCTGGCGTAATTAAAATTTGCGACAGTATAAAATTATTTTTTGAATAATTTACTGTAGAAAAGGCAATCCCTGGCGTAATTAAAATTTGCGACAGTAGAAAATTATTTTTTGAATAATTTACTATAGAAAAGGCAATCCCTGGCGCAATTAAAATTTGCGACAGTAGAAAATTAGTTTTTGAATAATTTACTATAGAAAAGGCAATCCCTGGCGCAATTAAAATTTGCGACAGTAGAAAATTATTTTTTGAATAATTTACTATAGAAAAGGCAATCCCTGGCGTAATTAAAATTTGCGACAGTTGAAAATTATTTTTTGAATAATTTACTATAGAAAAGGCAATCCCTGGCGTAATTAAAATTTGCGACAGTATAAAATTATTTTTTGAATAATTTACTATAGAAAAGGCAATCCTGGCGTAATTAAAATTTGCGACAGTAGAAAATTATTTTTTGAATAATTTACTATAGAAAAGGCAATCCCTGGCGCAATTAAAATTTGCTACAGTAGAAAATTATTTTTTGAATAATTTACTATAGAAAAGGCAATCCCTGGCGCACTTAAAATTTGCGACAGTAAAAAAATTATTTTGTGAGAAATTTACTATAGAAAAGGCAATCCCTGGGATATTTAAAATTTGCGACAGTAGAAAAATTATTTTTTGAATAATTTACTATAGAAAAGGCAATCCCTGGCGTAATTAAAATTTGCGACAGTAGAAAATTATTTTTTGAATAATTTACTATAGAAAAGGCAATCCCAGGCGTAGTTAAAATTTGCGACAGTAGAAAATTATTTTTTGAATAATTTACTATAGAAAAGGCAATCCTTGGCGCAATTAAAATTTGCGACAGTAGAAAATTATTTTTTGAATAATTTACTATAGAAAAGGCAATCCCTGGCGCAATTAAAATTTGCGACAGTAGAAAATTATTTTTTGAATAATTTACTATAGAAAAGGCAATACCTGGCGCAATTAAAATTTGCGACAGTAGAAAATTATTTTTTGAATAATTTACTATAGAAAAGGCAATCCCTGGCGTAATTAAAATTTGCGAGAGTATAAAATTATTTTTTAAATAATTTACTATAGAAAAGGCAATCCCTGGCGTAATTAAAATTTGCGACAGTAGAAAATTATTTTTTGAATAATTTACTATAGAAAAGGCAATCCCTGGCGCACTTAAAATTTGCGACAGTAAAAAATTATTTTGTTGGAAATTTACTATAGAAAAGGCAATCCCTGGGATATTTAAAATTTGCGACAGTAGAAAATTATTTTTTGAATAATTTACTATAGAAAAGGCAATCCCTGGCGTAATTAAAATTTGCGACAGTATAAAATTATTTTTTGAATAATTTACTATAGTAAAGGCAATCCCTGGCGTACTTAAAATTTGCGACAGAAAAAAATTATTTTTTGAATAATTTACTATAGAAAAGGCAATCCCTGGCGTAATTAAAATTTGCGACAGTTGAAAATTATTTTTTGAATAATTTACTATAGGAAAGGCAATGCCTGGCGCACTTAAAATTTGCGACAGTATAAAATTATTTTTTGAATAATTTACTATAGTAAAGGCAATCCCTGGCGCACTTAAAATTTGCGACAGTAAAAAATTATTTTTTGAATAATTTACTATAGAAAAGGCAATTCCTGGCGTAATTAAAATTTGCGACAGTATAAAATTATTTTTTGAATAATTTACTATAGAAAAGGCAATCCCTGGCGCACTTAAAATTAGCGACAGTAAAAAATTATTTTGTGAGAAATTTACTATAGAAAAGGCAATCCCTGGGATATTTAAAATTTGCGACAGTAGAAAATTATTTTTTGAATAATTTACTATAGAAAAGGCAATCCCTGGCGTAATTAAAATTTGCGACAGTATAAAATTATTTTTTGAATAATTTACTATAGAAAAGGCAATCCCTGGCGCAATTAAAATTTGCTACAGTAGAAAATTATTTTTTGAATAATTTACTATAGAAAAGGCAATCCCTGGCGCAATTAAAATTTGCGACAGTAGAAAATTATTTTTTGAATAATTTACTATAGAAAAGGCAATCCCTGGCGTAATTAAAATTTGCGACAGCTGAAAATTATTTTTTGAATAATTTACTATAGAAAAGGCAATCCCTGGCGTAATTAAAATTTGCGACAGTATAAAATTATTTTTTGAATAATTTACTATAGAAAAGGCAATCCCTGGCGTAATTAAAATTTGCGACAGTTGAAAGTTATTTTTTGAATAATTTACTATAGAAAAGGCAATCCCTGGCGTAATTAAAATTTGCGACAGTAGAAAATTATTTTTTGAATAATTTACTATAGAAAAGGCAATCCTTGCCGCAATTAAAATTTGCGACAGTAGAAAATTATTTTTTGAATAATTTACTATAGAAAAGGCAATCCCTGGCGCACTTAAAATTTTCGACAGTAAAAAATTATTTTGTGAGAAATTTACTATAGAATAGGCAATCCCTGGGATATTCAAATTTGCGACAGTAGAAAATTATTTTTTGAATAATTTACTATAGAAAAGGCAATCCCTGGCGTAATTAAAATTTGCGACAGTATAAAATTATTTTTTGAATAATTTACTATAGAAACGGCAATCCCTGGCACACTTAAAATTTGCGACAGTAAAAAAATATTTTTTGAATAATTTACTATAGAAAAGGCAATCCCTGGCGTATTTAAAATTTGCGACAGTTGAAAATTATTTTTTGAATAATTTACTATAGAAACGGCAATCCCTGGCGCACTTAAAATTTGCGACAGTAAACAATTATTTTGTGAGAAATTTACTATAGAAAAGGCAATCCCTGGCGCACTTAAAATTTGCGACAGTAAAAAATTATTTTGGGAGAAATTTACTATAGAAAAGGCAATCCCTGGGATATTTAAAATTTGCGACAGTAGAAAATTATTTTTTGAATAATTTACTATAGAAAAGGCAATCCCTGGCGTAATTAAAATTTGCGACAGTATAAAATTATTTTTTGAATAATTTACTATAGAAAAGGCAATCCCTGGCGCACTTAAAATTTGCGACAGTAAAAAATTATTTTTTGAATAATTTACTATAGAAAAGGCAATCCCTGGCGTAATTAAAATTTGCGACAGTTGAAAATTATTTTTTGAATAATTTACTATAGAAAAGGCAATCCCTGGCGCACTTAAAATTTGCGACAGTAAAAAATTATTTTGTGAGAAATTTATTATAGAAAAGGCAATCCCTGGGATATTTAAAATTTGCGACAGTAGAAAATTATTTTTTGAATAATTTACTACAGAAAAGGCAATACCTGGCGTAATTAAAATTTGCGACAGTAGAAAATTATTTTTTGAATAATTTACTATAGAAAGGGCAATCCCTGGCGTAATTAAAATTTGCGACAGTAGAAAATTATTTTTTGAATAATTTACTATAGAAAATGCAATCCCTGACGCAATTAAAATTTGCGACAGTAGAAAATTATTTTTTGAATAATTTACAATAGAAAAGGCAATCACTGGCGCAATTAAAATTTGCGACGGTAAAAAATTATTTTGTGAGAAATTTACTATAGAAAAGGCAATCCCTGGGATATTTAAAATTTGCGACAGTAGAAAATTATTTTTTGAATAATTTACTATAGAAAAGGCAATCCCTGGCGTAATTAAAATTTGCGACAGTATAAAATTATTTTTTGAATAATTTAGTATAGAAAAGGCAATCCCTGGCGCACTTAAAATTTGCGACAGTAAAAAATTATTTTGTGAGAAATTTACTATAGAAAAGGCAATCCCTGGGATATTTAAAATTTGCGACAGTAGAAAATTATTTTTTGAATAATTTACTATAGAAAAGGCAATCCCTGGCGCAATTAAAATTTGCGACAGTATAAAATTATTTTTTGAATAATTTACTATAGAAAAGGCAATCCCTGGCGCACTTAAAATTTGCGACAGTATAAAATTATTTTTTGAATAATTTACTATAGAAAAGGC
>CAWVNZ010002619.1:0-48839 GCA_963930735.1 Dioctria linearis
GCAAATTTTATTTGCGCCAGGGATTGCCTTTTCTATAGTAAATTTTTCACAAATTAATTTTTTACTGTCGCAAATTTTAATTACGCCAGGGATTGCCTTTTCTATAGTAAATTTTTCAAAAAATAATTTTTTACTGTCGCAAATTTTAATTGCGCCAGGGATTGCCTTTTCTATAGTAAATTTTTCACAAATTAATTTTCTACTGTCGCAAATTTTAATTACGCCAGGTATTGCATTTTCTATAGTAAATTTTTCAAAAAATAATTTTCTATTGTCGCAAATTTTAAATACGCCAGGGATTGCCTTTTCTATAGTAAATTTTTCAAAAAATAATTTTCTACTGTCGCAAATTTTAATTGCGCCAGGGATTGCCTCTTCTATAGTAAATTTTGCAAAAAATAATTTTTTATTGTCGCAAATTTTAATTACGCAAGGGATTGCCTTTTCTATAGTAAATTTTTCAAAAAATAATTTTTTACTGTCGCAAATTTTAATTGCGCCAGGGATTGCCTTTTCTATAGTAAATTTTCAAAAAATAATTTTCTACTGTCGCAAATTTTAATTACGCCAGGGATTGCCTTTTCTATAGTAAATTATTCCAAAAATAATTTTTTACTGTCGCAAATTTTAATTGCGCTAGGGATTGCCTTTTCTATAGTAAATTTTTCAAGAATTAATTTTTTACTGTCGCAAATTTTAATTGCGCCAGTGATTGCCTTTTCTACAGTAAATTTTTCAAAAATTAATTTTTTACTGTCGCAAATTTTAATTGCGCCAGGGATTGCCTTTTCTATAGTAAATTATTCAAAAAATAATTTTTTACTGTCGCAAATTTTAAATCCGCCTGGGATTGCCTTTTCTATAGTAAATTATTCAAAAAATAATTTTTTACTGTCGCAAATTTTAAATCCGTCAGGGATTGCCTTATCTATAGTAAATTTTTCAAAAATTAATTTTTTATTGTCGCAAATTTTAATTGCGCCAGGGATTGCCTTTTCTATAGTAAAATTTTCAAAAAAATAATTTTCTACTGTCGCAAATTTTAATTACGCCAGGGATTGCCTTTTCTACAGAAAATTTTTCAAAAAATAATTTTTTACTGTCGCAAATTTTAAATCCGCCAGGAATTGCCTTTTCTATAGTAAATTTTTCACAAATTAATTTTTTAATGTCGCAAATTTTAATTACGCCAGGGATTGCCTTTTCTATAGTAAATTATTCAAAAAAACAATTTTTTACTGTCGCAAATTTTAAATACGTTCTACAGTAAATTTTTCAAAAAATAATTTTTTATTGTCGCAAATTTTAATTGCGCGAGGGATTGCCTTTTCTACAGTAAATTTTTCAAAAAAATAATTTTCTACTGTCGCAAATTTTAATTGCGCCAGGGATTGCTTTTCTACAGTAAATTTTTCAAAAAATAATTTTCTACTTTCGCAAATTCGCCAGGGATTGCCTTTTCTATAGTAAATTTTTCACAAATTAATTTTCTACTGTCGCAAATTTTAATTACGCCAGGGATTGCATTTTCTATAGTAAATTTTTCAAAAAATAATTTTCTACTGTCGCAAATTTTAAATACGCCAGGGATTGCCTTTTCTATTGTAAATTTTTCAAAAATTATTTTTTTACTGTCGCAAATTTTAAATACGCCAGAGATTGCCCTTTCGATAGTAAATTTTGCAAAAAATAATTGTTTATTGTCTCAAATTTTAATTACGCCAGGGATTGCCTTTTCTACAGTAAATTTTTCAAAAAATAATTTTTTACTGTCGCAAATTTTAATTGCGCCAGGGATTGCCTTTTCTATAGTAAATTATTCAAAAAATAACTTTTTACTTTCGCAAATTTTAATTGCGCCAAGGATTGCCTTTTCTATAGTAAATTTTTTAAAAAATAATTTTCTACTGTCGCAAATTTTAATTGCGCCAGGGATTGCCTTTTCTATAGTAAGTTTTTCAAAAAATAATTTTCTACTGTCGCAAATTTTAATTACGCCAGGGATTGCCTTTTCTACAGTAAATTTTTCAAAAAATAATTTTTTACTGTCGCAAATTTTAAATACGCCAGGGATTGCCTTTTCTATAGTAAATTTTTCAAAAATAATTTTTTACTGTCGCAAATTTTAAATGCGCCAGGGATTGCCTTTTCTACTGTAAATTTTTCAAAAAATAATGTTTTACTGTCGCAAATTTTAATTGCGCCAAGGATTGCCTTTTCTATAGTAAATTTTTCAAAAATTAATTTTTTACTGTCGCAAAATTGCACCAGGGATTGCCTTTTCTATAGTTAATTATTCAAAAAATAATTGTTTACTGTCGCAAATTTTAAATCCGCCAGGGATTGCCTTTTCTATAGTAAATTATTCAAAAATTAATTTTCTACTGTCGCAAATTTTAATTGCGCCAGGGATTGCAATTTCTATAGTAAATTTTTCAAAAAATAATTTTCTACTGTCGCAAATTTTAATTGCGCCAGCGATTGCTTTTTTACAGTAAATATTTCAAAAAATAATTTTCTACTGTCGCAAATTTTAATTGCGCCAGGGATTGCCTCTTCTATAGTAAATTTTGCAAAAAATAATTTTTTATTGTCGCAAATTTTAATTACGCAAGGGATTGCCTTTTCTATAGTAAATTTTTCAAAAAATAATTTTTTACTGTCGCAAATTTTAATTGCGCCAGGGATTGCCTTTTCTATAGTAAATTTTCAAAAAATAATTTTCTACTGTCGCAAATTTTAATTACGCCAGGGATTGCCTTTTCTATAGTAAATTATTCCAAAAATAATTTTTTACTGTCGCAAATTTTAATTGCGCCAGGGATTGCCTTTTCTATAGTAAATTTTTCAAGAATTAATTTTTTACTGTCGCAAATTTTAATTGCGCCAGTGATTGCCTTTTCTACAGTAAATTTTTCAAAAATTAATTTTTTACTGTCGCAAATTTTAATTGCGCCAGGGATTGCCTTTTCTATAGTAAATTATTCAAAAAATAATCTTTTACTGTCGCAAATTTTAAATCCGCCTGGGATTGCCTTTTCTATAGTAAATTATTCAAAAAATAATTTTTTACTGTCGCAAATTTTAAATCCGTCAGGGATTGCCTTATCTATAGTAAATTTTTCAAAAATTAATTTTTTATTGTCGCAAATTTTAATTGCGCCAGGGATTGCCTTTTCTATAGTAAAATTTTCAAAAAAATAATTTTCTACTGTCGCAAATTTTAATTACGCCAGGGATTGCCTTTTCTACAGAAAATTTTTCAAAAAATAATTTTTTACTGTCGCAAATTTTAAATCCGCCAGGAATTGCCTTTTCTATAGTAAATTTTTCACAAATTAATTTTTTAATGTCGCAAATTTTAATTACGCCAGGGATTGCCTTTTCTATAGTAAATTATTCAAAAAAACAATTTTTTACTGTCGCAAATTTTAAATACGTTCTACAGTAAATTTTTCAAAAAATAATTTTTTATTGTCGCAAATTTTAATTGCGCCAGGGATTGCCTTTTCTACAGTAAATTTTTCAAAAAAATAATTTTCTACTGTCGCAAATTTTAATTGCGCCAGGGATTGCTTTTCTACAGTAAATTTTTCAAAAAATAATTTTCTACTTTCGCAAATTCGCCAGGGATTGCCTTTTCTATAGTAAATTTTTCACAAATTAATTTTCTACTGTCGCAAATTTTAATTACGCCAGGGATTGCATTTTCTATAGTAAATTTTTCAAAAAATAATTTTCTACTGTCGCAAATTTTAAATACGCCAGGGATTGCCTTTTCTATTGTAAATTTTTCAAAAATTATTTTTTTACTGTCGCAAATTTTAAATACGCCAGAGATTACCCTTTCGATAGTAAATTTTGCAAAAAATAATTGTTTACTGTCGCAAATTTTAATTACGCCAGGGATTGCCTTTTCTACAGTAAATTTTTCAAAAAATAATTTTTTACTGTCGCAAATTTTAATTGCGCCAGGGATTGCCTTTTCTATAGTAAATTATTCAAAAAATAACTTTTTACTTTCGCAAATTTTAATTGCGCCAAGGATTGCCTTTTCTATAGTAAATTTTTTTAAAAATAATTTTCTACTGTCGCAAATTTTAATTGCGCCAGGGATTGCCTTTTCTATAGTAAGTTTTTCAAAAAATAATTTTCTACTGTCGCAAATTTTAATTACGCCAGGGATTGCCTTTTCTACAGTAAATTTTTCAAAAAATAATTTTTTACTGTCGCAAATTTTAAATACGCCAGGGATTGCCTTTTCTATAGTAAATTTTTCAAAAAATAATTTTTTACTGTCGCAAATTTTAAATACGCCAGGGATTGCCTTTTCTATAGTAAATTTTTCAAAAAATAATTTTTGCTGTCGCAAATTTTAATTACGCCAGGGATTGCCTTTTCTACAGTAAATTTTTCAAAAAATAATTTTTTACTGTCGCAAATTTTAATTGCGCCAGGGATTGCCTTTTCTATAGTAAATTATTCAAAAAATAAATTTTTACTGTCGCAAATTTTAATTGCGCCAGGGATTGCCTTTTCTACAGTAAATTTTTCAAAAAATAATTTTCTACTGTCGCAAATTTTAATTGCGCCAGCGATTGCTTTTCTACAGTAAATATTTCAAAAAACAATTTTCTACTGTTGCAAATTTTATTTGCGCCAGGGATTGCCTTTTCTATAGTAAATTTTTCACAAATTAATTTTTTACTGTCGCAAATTTTAATTACGCCAGGGATTGCCTTTTCTATAGTAAATTTTTCAAAAAATAATATTTTACTGTCGCAAATTTTAATTGCGCCAGGGATTGCCTTTTCTATAGTAAATTTTTCACAAATTAATTTTCTACTGTCGCAAATTTTAATTACGCCAGGGATTGCATTTTCTATAGTAAATTTTTCAAAAAATAATTTTCTATTGTCGCAAATTTTAAATACGCCAGGGATTGCCTTTCTATAGTAAATTTTTCAAAAAATAATTTTCTACTGTCCGCAAATTTTAATTGCGCCAGGGATTGCCTCTTCTATAGTAAATTTTGCAAAAAATAATTTTTTATTGTCGCAAATTTTAATTACGCAAGGGATTGCCTTTTCTATAGTAAATTTTTCAAAAAATAATTTTTTACTGTCGCAAATTTTAATTGCGCCAGGGATTGCCTTTTCTATAGTAAATTTTCAAAAAATAATTTTCTACTGTCGCAAATTTTAATTACGCCAGGGATTGCCTTTTCTATAGTAAATTATTCCAAAAATAATTTTTTACTGTCGCAAATTTTAATTGCGCCAGGGATTGCCTTTTCTATAGTAAATTTTTCAAGAATTAATTTTTTACTGTCGCAAATTTTAATTGCGCCAGTGATTGCCTTTTCTACAGTAAATTTTTCAAAATTAATTTTTTACTGTCGCAAATTTTAATTGCGCCAGGGATTGCCTTTTCTATAGTAAATTATTCAAAAAATAATTTTTTACTGTCGCAAATTTTAAATCCGCCTGGGATTGCCTTTTCTATAGTAAATTATTCAAAAAATAATTTTTATACTGTCGCAAATTTTAAATCCGTCAGGATTGCCTTATCTATAGTAAATTTTTCAAAAATTAATTTTTTATTGTCGCAAATTTTTAATTGCGCCAGGGATTGCCTTTTCTATAGTAAAATTTTCAAAAAATAATTTTCTACTGTCGCAAATTTTAATTACGCCAGGGATTGCCTTTTCTACAGAAAATTTTTCAAAAAATAATTTTTTACTGTCGCAAATTTTAAATCCGCCAGGAATTGCCTTTTCTATAGTAAATTTTTCACAAATTAATTTTTTAATGTCGCAAATTTTAATTACGCCAGGGATTGCCTTTTCTATAGTAAATTATTCAAAAAAACAATTTTTTAACTGTCGCAAATTTTAAATACGTTCTACAGTAAATTTTTCAAAAAATAATTTTTTATTGTCGCAAATTTTAATTGCGCCAGGGGATTGCCTTTTCTACAGTAAATTTTTCAAAAAAATAATTTTCTACTGTCGCAAATTTTAATTTGCGCCAGGGATTGCTTTTCTACAGTAAATTTTTCAAAAAATAATTTTCTACTTTCGCAAATTCGCCAGGGATTGCCTTTTCTATAGTAAATTTTTCACAAATTAATTTTCTACTGTCGCAAATTTTAATTACGCCAGGGATTGCATTTTCTATAGTAAATTTTTCAAAAAATAATTTTCTACTGTCGCAAATTTTAAATACGCCAGGGATTGCCTTTTCTATTGTAAATTTTTCAAAAATTATTTTTTTACTGTCGCAAATTTTAAATACGCCAGAGATTGCCCTTTCGATAGTAAATTTTGCAAAAAATAATTGTTTACTGTCGCAAATTTTAATTACGCCAGGGATTGCCTTTTCTACAGTAAATTTTTTCAAAAAATAATTTTTTACTGTCGCAAATTTTAATTGCGCCAGGGATTGCCTTTTCTATAGTAAATTATTCAAAAAATAACTTTTTACTTTCGCAAATTTTAATTGCGCCAAGGATTGCCTTTTCTATAGTAAATTTTTTAAAAAATAATTTTCTACAGTCCGCAAATTTTAATTGCGCCAGGGATTGCCTTTTCTATAGTAAGTTTTTCAAAAAATAATTTTCTACTGTCGCAAATTTTAATTACGCCAGGGATTGCCTTTTCTACAGTAAATTTTTCAAAAATAATTTTTTACTGTCGCAAATTTTAAATACGCCAGGGATTGCCTTTTCTATAGTAAATTTTTCAAAAATAATTTTTTACTGTCGCAAATTTTAAATGCGCCAGGGATTGCCTTTTCTACTGTAAATTTTCAAAAAATAATGTTTTACTGTCGCAAATTTTAATTGCGCCAAGGATTGCCTTTTCTATAGTAAATTTTTTCAAAAATTAATTTGTTACTGTCGCAAAATTGCACCAGGGATTGCCTTTTCTATAGTTAATTATTCAAAAAATAATTGTTTACTGTCGCAAATTTTAAATCCGCCAGGGATTGCCTTTTCTATAGTAAATTATTCAAAAAATAATTTTTTTACTGTCGCAAATTTTAATTGCGCCAGGGATTGCCTTTTCTACAGTAAATTTTTCAAAAAATAATTTTCTACTGTCGCAAATTTTAATTGCGCCAGCGATTGCTTTTCTACAGTAAATATTTCAAAAAATAATTTTCTACTGTCGCAAATTTTAATTGCGCCAGAGATTGCCTTTTCTATAGTAAATTTTTCACAAATTAGTTTTTTACTGTCGCAAATTTTAATTACGCAGGGATTGCCTTTTCTATAGTAAATTTTTCAAAAAATAATTTTTTACTGTCGCAAATTTTAATTGCGCCAGGGATTGCCTTTTCTATAGTAAATTTCAAAAAATAATTTCTACTGTCGCAAATTTTAATTACGCCAGGGATTGCCTTTTCTATAGTAAAATATTCCAAAAATAAATTTTTACTGTCGCAAATTATAATTGCGCCAGGGATTGCCTTTTCTATAGTAAATTTTTCAAGAATTAATTTTTTACTGTCGCAAATTTTTAATTGCGCCAGTGATTGCCTTTTCTACAGTAAATTTTTCAAAAATTAATTTTTTACTGTCGCAAATTTTAACTGCGCCAGGGATTGCGTTTTCTATAGTAAATTATTCAAAAAATAATTTTTTACTGTCGCAAATTTAAATGCGCCTGGGATTGCCTTTTCTATAGTAAATTATTCAAAAAATAATTTTTTACTGTCGCAAATTTTAAATCGTCAGGGATTGCCTTTCTATAGTAAATTTTTCAAAAATTAATTTTTTATTGTCGCAAATTTTAATTGCGCCAGGATTGCCTTTTCTATAGTAAAATTTTCAAAAAAATAATTTTCTACTGTCGCAAATTTTAATTACGCCAGGGATTGCCTTTTCTACAGTAAATTTTTCAAAAAATAATTTTTTACTGTCGCAAATTTTAATTGCGCCATTCTATAGTAAATTATTCAAAAAATAATTTTTTACTGTCGCAAATTTTAAATCCGCCAGGGATTGCTTTTTCTATTGTAAATATTTCAAAAAATAATTTTTTACTGTCGCAAATTTTAATTGCGCCAGGGATTGCCTTTTCTATAGTAAATTTTGCAAAAAATAATTTTTTACTGTCGCAAATTTTAATTACGCCAGGGATTGCCTTTTCTATAGTAAATTTTTCAAAAAATAATTTTCTACTGTCCACAAATTTTAATTGCGCCAGGGATTGCCTTTTCTACAGGAAATTTTTCAAAAATTAAATTTTTACTGTCGCAAATTTTAAATCCGCCAGGAATTACCTTTTCTATAGTAAATTTTTCACAAATTAATTTTTTAATGTCGCAAATTTTAATTACGCCAGGGATTGCCTTTTCTATAGTAAATTATTCAAAAAAACAATTTTTTACTGTCGCAAATTTTAAATACGTTCTACAGTAAATTTTTCAAAAAATAATTTTTTATTGTCGCAAATTTTAATTGCGCCAGGGATTGCCTTTTCTACAGTAAATTTTTCAAAAAATAATTTTCTACTGTCGCAAATTTTAATTGCGCCAGGGATTGCTTTTCTACAGTAAATTTTTCAAAAATTAATTTTTTATTGTCGCAAATTTTAATTGCGCCAGGATTGCCTTTTCTATAGTAAATTTTTCAAAAAAATAATTTTCTACTGTCGCAAATTTTAATTACGCCAGGGATTACCTTTTCTACAGTAAATTTTTCAAAAAATAATTTTTTACTGTCGCAAATTTTAAATCCGCCTGGGATTGCCTTTTCTATAGTAAATTATTCAAAAAATAATTTTTTACTGTCGCAAATTTTAAATCCGTCAGGGATTGCCTTTTCTATAGTAAATTTTTTCAAAAATTAATTTTTTATTGTCGCAAATTTTAATTGCGCCAGGGATTGCCTTTTCTATAGTAAAATTTTCAAAAAAATAATTTTCTACTGTCGCAAATTTTAATTACGCCAGGGATTGCCTTTTCTACAGTAAATTTTTCAAAAAATAATTTTTTACTGTCGCAAATTTTAATTGCGCCATTCTATAGTAAATTATTCAAAAAATAATTTTTTACTGTCGCAAATTTTAAATCCGCCAGGGATTGCTTTTTCTATTGTAAATTATTCAAAAAATAATTTTTTACTGTCGCAAATTTTAATTGCGCCAGGGATTGCCTTTTCTATAGTAAATTTTGCAAAAATAATTTTTTACTGTCGCAAATTTTAATTACGCCAGGGATTGCCTTTTCTATAGTAAATTTTTCAAAAAATAATTTTTCTACTGTCACAAATTTTAATTGCGCCAGGGATTGCCTTTTCTACAGGAAATTTTTCAAAAATTAAATTTTTACTGTCGCAAATTTTAAATCCGCCAGGAATTGCCTTTTCTATAGTAAATTTTTCACAAATTAATTTTTTAATGTCGCAAATTTAATTACGCCAGGGATTGCTTTTCTATAGTAAATTATTCAAAAAAAACAATTTTTTACTGTCGCAAATTTTAAATACGTTCTACAGTAAATTTTTCAAAAAATAATTTTTTATTGTCGCAAATTTTAATTGCGCAGGATTGCCTTTTCTACAGTAAATTTTTCAAAAAAATAATTTTCTACTGTCGCAAATTTTAATTGCGCCAGGGATTGCTTTTCTACAGTAAATTTTTCAAAAAATAATATTCTACTTTCGCAAATTCGCCAGGGATTGCCTTTTCTATAGTAAATTTTTTCACAAATTAATTTTTTACTGTCGAAAATTTTAATTACGCCAGGGGTTGCCTTTTCTATAGTAAATTTTTCAAAATAAAATTTTCTACTGTCGCAAATTTTAATTGCGCCAGGGATTGCCATTTCTACAGTAAATTTTTTCAAAAAATAATTTTCTACTGTCGCAAATTTTAATTGCGCCAGGAATTGCCTTTTCTATAGTAAAATTTTTCACAAATTAATTTTTACTGTCGCAAATTTTAAATCCGCCAGGGATTGCCTTTTCTATAGTAAATTTTTCAAAATATAATTTTCTACTGTCGCAAATTTTAATTGCGCCAGGAATTGCCATTTCTACAGTAAATTTTTCAAAAAATAATTTTCTACTGTCGCAAATTTTAATTGCGCCAGGAATTGCCTTTTCTATAGTAAATTTTTCACAAATTAATTTTTTACTGTCGCAAATTTTAAATCCGCCAGGGATTGCCTTTTCTATAGTAAATTTTTCAAAAATTAATTTTTTACTGTCGCAAATTTTAAATACGCCAGGGATTGCCTTTTCTATAGTAAATTATTCAAAAAAACAATTTTTTACTGTCGCAAATTTTAAATACGTTCTACAGTAAATTTTTCAAAAAATAATTTTTTATTGTCGCAAATTTTAATTGCGCCAGGGATTGCTTTTCTACAGTAAATTTTTCAAAAAATAATATTCTACTTTCGCAAATTCGCCAGGGATTGCCTTTTCTATAGTAAATTTTTCACAAATTAGTTTTTTACTGTCGCAAATTTTAATTACGCCAGGGATTGCCTTTTCTATAGTAAATTTTTCAAAAAATAATTTTTTACTGTCGCAAATTTTAATTGCGCCAGGGATTGCCTTTTCTATAGTAAATTTTCAAAAAATAATTTTCTACTGTCGCAAATTTTAATTACGCCAGGGATTGCCTTTTCTATAGTAAATTATTCCAAAAATAATTTTTTACTGTCGCAAATTATAATTGCGCCAGGGATTGCCTTTTCTATAGTAAATTTTTCAAGAATTAATTTTTTACTGTCGCAAATTTTAATTGCGCCAGTGATTGCCTTTTCTACAGTAAATTTTTCAAAAATTAATTTTTTACTGTCGCAAATTTTAACTGCGCCAGGGATTGCGTTTTCTATAGTAAATTATTCAAAAAATAATTTTTTACTGTCGCAAATTTTAAATGCGCCTGGGATTGCCTTTTCTATAGTAAATTATTCAAAAAATAATTTTTTACTGTCGCAAATTTTAAATCCGTCAGGGATTGCCTTTTCTATAGTAAATTTTTCAAAAATTAATTTTTTATTGTCGCAAATTTTAATTGCGCCAGGGATTGCCTTTTCTATAGTAAAATTTTCAAAAAAATAATTTTCTACTGTCGCAAATTTTAATTACGCCAGGGATTGCCTTTTCTACAGTAAATTTTTCAAAAAATAATTTTTTACTGTCGCAAATTTTAATTGCGCCATTCTATAGTAAATTATTCAAAAAATAATTTTTTACTGTCGCAAATTTTAAATCCGCCAGGGATTGCTTTTTCTATTGTAAATTATTCAAAAAATAATTTTTTACTGTCGCAAATTTTAATTGCGCCAGGGATTGCCTTTTCTATAGTAAATTTTGCAAAAAATAATTTTTTACTGTCGCAAATTTTAATTACGCCAGGGATTGCCTTTTCTATAGTAAATTTTTCAAAAAATAATTTTCTACTGTCACAAATTTTAATTGCGCCAGGGATTGCCTTTTCTACAGGAAATTTTTCAAAAATTAAATTTTTACTGTCGCAAATTTTAAATCCGCCAGGAATTACCTTTTCTATAGTAAATTTTTCACAAATTAATTTTTTAATGTCGCAAATTTTAATTACGCCAGGGATTGCCTTTTCTATAGTAAATTATTCAAAAAAACAATTTTTTACTGTCGCAAATTTTAAATACGTTCTACAGTAAATTTTTCAAAAAATAATTTTTTATTGTCGCAAATTTTAATTGCGCCAGGGATTGCCTTTTCTACAGTAAATTTTTCAAAAAAATAATTTTCTACTGTCGCAAATTTTAATTGCGCCAGGGATTGCTTTTCTACAGTAAATTTTTCAAAAATTAATTTTTTATTGTCGCAAATTTTAATTGCGCCAGGGATTGCCTTTTCTATAGTAAATTTTTCAAAAAAATAATTTTCTACTGTCGCAAATTTTAATTACGCCAGGGATTACCTTTTCTACAGTAAATTTTTCAAAAAATAATTTTTTACTGTCGCAAATTTTAAATCCGCCTGGGATTGCCTTTTCTATAGTAAATTATTCAAAAAATAATTTTTTACTGTCGCAAATTTTAAATCCGTCAGGGATTGCCTTTTCTATAGTAAATTTTTCAAAAATTAATTTTTTATTGTCGCAAATTTTAATTGCGCCAGGGATTGCCTTTTCTATAGTAAAATTTTCAAAAAAATAATTTTCTACTGTCGCAAATTTTAATTACGCCAGGGATTGCCTTTTCTACAGTAAATTTTTCAAAAAATAATTTTTTACTGTCGCAAATTTTAATTGCGCCATTCTATAGTAAATTATTCAAAAAATAATTTTTTACTGTCGCAAATTTTAAATCCGCCAGGGATTGCTTTTTCTATTGTAAATTATTCAAAAAATAATTTTTTACTGTCGCAAATTTTAATTGCGCCAGGGATTGCCTTTTCTATAGTAAATTTTGCAAAAAATAATTTTTTACTGTCGCAAATTTTAATTACGCCAGGGATTGCCTTTTCTATAGTAAATTTTTCAAAAAATAATTTTCTACTGTCACAAATTTTAATTGCGCCAGGGATTGCCTTTTCTACAGGAAATTTTTCAAAAATTAAATTTTTACTGTCGCAAATTTTAAATCCGCCAGGAATTGCCTTTTCTATAGTAAATTTTTCACAAATTAATTTTTTAATGTCGCAAATTTTAATTACGCCAGGGATTGCCTTTTCTATAGTAAATTATTCAAAAAAACAATTTTTTACTGTCGCAAATTTTAAATACGTTCTACAGTAAATTTTTCAAAAAATAATTTTTTATTGTCGCAAATTTTAATTGCGCCAGGGATTGCCTTTTCTACAGTAAATTTTTCAAAAAAATAATTTTCTACTGTCGCAAATTTTAATTGCGCCAGGGATTGCTTTTCTACAGTAAATTTTTCAAAAAATAATATTCTACTTTCGCAAATTCGCCAGGGATTGCCTTTTCTATAGTAAATTTTTCACAAATTAATTTTTTACTGTCGAAAATTTTAATTACGCCAGGGGTTGCCTTTTCTATAGTAAATTTTTCAAAATAAAATTTTCTACTGTCGCAAATTTTAATTGCGCCAGGGATTGCCATTTCTACAGTAAATTTTTCAAAAAATAATTTTCTACTGTCGCAAATTTTAATTGCGCCAGGAATTGCCTTTTCTATAGTAAATTTTTCACAAATTAATTTTTTACTGTCGCAAATTTTAAATCCGCCAGGGATTGCCTTTTCTATAGTAAATTTTTCAAAATATAATTTTCTACTGTCGCAAATTTTAATTGCGCCAGGAATTGCCATTTCTACAGTAAATTTTTCAAAAAATAATTTTCTACTGTCGCAAATTTTAATTGCGCCAGGAATTGCCTTTTCTATAGTAAATTTTTCACAAATTAATTTTTTACTGTCGCAAATTTTAAATCCGCCAGGGATTGCCTTTTCTATAGTAAATTTTTCAAAAATTAATTTTTTACTGTCGCAAATTTTAAATACGCCAGGGATTGCCTGTTCTATAGTAAATTTTTCAAAAAATAATTTTTGCTGTCGCAAATTTTAATTACGCCAGGGATTGCCTTTTCTACAGTAAATTTTTCAAAAAATAATTTTTTACTGTCGCAAATTTTAATTGCGCCAGGGATTGCCTTTTCTATAGTAAATTATTCAAAAAATAATTTTTTACTGTCGCAAATTTTAATTACGCCAGGGATTGCCTCTTCTATAGTAAATTTTTCAAAAAATAATTTTCTACTCTCGCAAATTTTAATTGCGCCAGGGATTGCCTTTTCTATAGTAAATTTTTCAAAAAATAATTTTATACTGTCGCAAATTTTAACTACGCCAGGTATTGCCTTTTCTATAGTAAATTTTTCAAAATTTAATTTTATATTGTCGCAAATTTTAATTGCGCCAGGGATTGCCTTTTCTATAGTAAATTATTCAAAAAATAATTTGTTACTGTCGCAAATTTTAATTACGCAAGGGATTGCCTTTTCTATAGTAAATTTTTCAAAAACTAATTTTCTACTGTCGCAAATTTTAATTGCGCCAGGGATTGCCTTTTCTATAGTAAATTTTTCAAAAAATAATTTTATACTGTCGCAAATTTTAATTACGCCAGGTATTGCCATTTCTATAGTAAATTTTTCAAAATTTAATTTTATATTGTCGCAAATTTTAATTGCGCCAGGGATTGCCTCTTCTATAGTAAATTTTGCAAAAAATAATTTTTTATTGTCGCAAATTTTAATTACGCAAGGGATTGCCTTTTCTATAGTAAATTTTTCAAAAAATAATTTTTTACTGTCGCAAATTTTAATTGCGCCAGGGATTGCCTTTTCTATAGTAAATTTTCAAAAAATAATTTTCTACTGTCGCAAATTTTAATTACGCCAGGGATTGCCTTTTCTATAGTAAATTATTCCAAAAATAATTTTTTACTGTCGCAAATTTTAATTGCGCCAGGGATTGCCTTTTCTATAGTAAATTTTTCAAGAATTAATTTTTTACTGTCGCAAATTTTAATTGCGCCAGTGATTGCCATTTCTACAGTAAATTTTTCAAAAATTAATTTTTTACTGTCGCAAATTTTAACTGCGCCAGGGATTGCCTTTTCTATAGTAAATTATTCAAAAAATAATTTTTTACTGTCGCAAATTTTAAATCCGCCTAGGATTGCCTTTTCTATAGTAAATTATTCAAAAAATAATTTTTTACTGTCGCAAATTTTAAATCCGTCAGGGATTGCCTTTTCTATAGTAAATTTTTCAAAAATTAATTTTTTATTGTCGCAAATTTTAATTGCGCCAGGGATTGCCTTTTCTATAGTAAAATTTTCAAAAAAATAATTTTCTACTGTCGCAAATTTTAATTACGCCAGGGATTGCCTTTTCTACAGTAAATTTTTCAAAAAATAATTTTTTACTGTCGCAAATTTTAATTGCGCCAGGGATTGCCTTTTCTATAGTAAATTATTCAAAAAATAATTTTTTACTGTCGCAAATATTAAATCCGCCAGGGATTGCCTTTTCTATAGTAAATTATTCAAAAAATAATTTTTTACTGTCGCAAATTTTAAATCCGCCAGGGATTGCCTTTTCTATAGTAAATTTTGCAAAAAATAATTTTTTACTGTCGCAAATTTTAATTACGCCAGGGATTGCCTTTTCTATAGTAAATTTTTCAAAAAATAATTTTCTACTGACACAAATTTTAATTGCGCCAGGGATTGCCTTTTCTACAGGAAATTTTTCAAAAATTAATTTTTTACTGTCGCAAATTTTAAATCCGCCAGGAATTGCCTTTTCTATAGTAAATTTTTCACAAATTAATTTTTTAATGTCGCAAATTTTAATTACGCCAGGGATTGCCTTTTCTATAGTAAATTATTCAAAAAAACAATTTTTTACTGTCGCAAATTTTAAATACGTTCTACAGGAAATTTTTCAAAAAATAATTTTTTATTGTCGCAAATTTTAATTGCGCCAGGGATTGCCTTTTCTACAGTAAATTTTTCAAAAAAATAATTTTCTACTGTCGCAAATTTTAATTGCGCCAGGGATTGCTTTTCTACAGTAAATTTTTCAAAAAATAATTTTCTACTTTCGCAAATTCGCCAGGGATTGCCTTTTCTATAGTAAATTTTTCACAAATTAATTTTTTACTGTCGAAAATTTTAATTACGCCCGGGATTGCCTTTTCTATAGTAAATTTTTCAAAATATAATTTTCTACTGTCGCAAATTTTAATTGCGCCAGGTATTGCCATTTCTACAGTAAATTTTTCAAAAAATAATTTTCTACTGTCGCAAATTTTAATTGCGCCAGGAATTGCCTTTTCTATAGTAAATTTTTCACAAATTAATTTTTTACTGTCGCAAATTTTAAATCCGCCAGGGATTGCCTTTTCTATAGTAAATTTTTCAAAATATAATTTTCTACTGTCGCAAATTTTAATTGGGCCTAGGGATTGCCATTTCTACAGTAAATTTTTCAAAAAATAATTTTCTACTGTCGCAAATTTTAATTGCGCCAGGAATTGCCTTTTCTATAGTAAATTTTTCACAAATTAATTTTTTACTGTCGCAAATTTTAAATCCGCCAGGGATTGCCTTTTCTATAGTAAATTTTTCAAAAATTAATTTTTTACTGTCGCAAATTTTAAATACGCCAGGGATTGCCTTTTCTATAGTAAATTTTTCAAAAAATAATTTTTGCTGTCGCAAATTTTAATTACGCCAGGGATTGCCTTTTCTACAGTAAATTTTTCAAAAAATAATTTTTTACTGTCGCAAATTTTAATTGCGCCAGGGATTGCCTTTTCTATAGTAAATTATTCAAAAAATAATTTTTTACTGTCGCAAATTTTAATTACGCCAGGGATTGCCTCTTCTATAGTAAATTCTTCAAAAAATAATTTTCTACTGTCGCAAATTTTAATTGCGCCAGGGATTGCCTTTTCTATAGTAAATTTTTCAAAAAATAATTTTATACTGTCGCAAATTTTAATTAAGCCAGGTATTGCCTTTTCTATAGTAATTTTTTCAAAATTTAATTTTATATTGTCGCAAATTTTAATTGCGCCAGGGATTGCCTTTTCTATAGTAAATAATTCAAAAAATAATTTGTTACTGTCGCAAATTTTAATTGCGCCAGGGATTGCCTTTTCTATAGTAAATTATTCAAAAAATAATTTTTTACTGTCGCAAATATTAAATCCGCCAGGGATTGCCTTTTCTATAGTAAATTATTCAAAAAATAATTTTTTACTGTCGCAAATTTTAAATCCGCCAGGGATTGCCTTTTCTATAGTAAATTTTGCAAAAAATAATTTTTTACTGTCGCAAATTTTAATTACGCCAGGGATTGCCTTTTCTATAGTAAATTTTTCAAAAAATAATTTTCTACTGACACAAATTTTAATTGCGCCAGGGATTGCCTTTTCTACAGGAAATTTTTCAAAAATTAATTTTTTACTGTCGCAAATTTTAAATCCGCCAGGAATTGCCTTTTCTATAGTAAATTTTTCACAAATTAATTTTTTAATGTCGCAAATTTTAATTACGCCAGGGATTGCCTTTTCTATAGTAAATTATTCAAAAAAACAATTTTTTACTGTCGCAAATTTTAAATACGTTCTACAGGAAATTTTTCAAAAAATAATTTTTTATTGTCGCAAATTTTAATTGCGCCAGGGATTGCCTTTTCTACAGTAAATTTTTCAAAAAAATAATTTTCTACTGTCGCAAATTTTAATTGCGCCAGGGATTGCTTTTCTACAGTAAATTTTTCAAAAAATAATTTTCTACTTTCGCAAATTCGCCAGGGATTGCCTTTTCTATAGTAAATTTTTCACAAATTAATTTTTTACTGTCGAAAATTTTAATTACGCCCGGGATTGCCTTTTCTATAGTAAATTTTTCAAAATATAATTTTCTACTGTCGCAAATTTTAATTGCGCCAGGGATTGCCATTTCTACAGTAAATTTTTCAAAAAATAATTTTCTACTGTCGCAAATTTTAATTGCGCCAGGAATTGCCTTTTCTATAGTAAATTTTACACAAATTAATTTTTTACTGTCGCAAATTTTAAATCCGCCAGGGATTGCCTTTTCTATAGTAAATTTTTCAAAATATAATTTTCTACTGTCGCAAATTTTAATTGGGCCAGGGATTGCCATTTCTACAGTAAATTTTTCAAAAAATAATTTTCTACTGTCGCAAATTTTAATTGCGCCAGGAATTGCCTTTTCTATAGTAAATTTTTCACAAATTAATTTTTTACTGTCGCAAATTTTAAATCCGCCAGGGATTGCCTTTTCTATAGTAAATTTTTCAAAAATTAATTTTTTACTGTCGCAAATTTTAAATACGCCAGGGATTGCCTTTTCTATAGTAAATTTTTCAAAAAATAATTTTTGCTGTCGCAAATTTTAATTACGCCAGGGATTGCCTTTTCTACAGTAAATTTTTCAAAAAATATTTTTTTACTGTCGCAAATTTTAATTGCGCCAGGGATTGCCTTTTCTATAGTAAATTATTCAAAAAATAATTTTTTACTGTCGCAAATTTTAATTACGCCAGGGATTGCCTCTTCTATAGTAAATTCTTCAAAAAATAATTTTCTACTGTCGCAAATTTTAATTGCGCCAGGGATTGCCTTTTCTATAGTAAATTTTTCAAAAAATAATTTTATACTGTCGCAAATTTTAATTAAGCCAGGTATTGCCTTTTCTATAGTAATTTTTTCAAAATTTAATTTTATATTGTCGCAAATTTTAATTGCGCCAGGGATTGCCTTTTCTATAGTAAATAATTCAAAAAATAATTTGTTACTGTCGCAAATTTTAATTGCGCCAGGGATTGCCTTTTCTATAGTAAATTATTCAAAAAATAATTTTTTACTGTCGCAAATATTAAATCCGCCAGGGATTGCCTTTTCTATAGTAAATTATTCAAAAAATAATTTTTTACTGTCGCAAATTTTAAATCCGCCAGGGATTGCCTTTTCTATAGTAAATTTTGCAAAAAATAATTTTTTACTGTCGCAAATTTTAATTACGCCAGGGATTGCCTTTTCTATAGTAAATTTTTCAAAAAATAATTTTCTACTGACACAAATTTTAATTGCGCCAGGGATTGCCTTTTCTACAGGAAATTTTTCAAAAATTAATTTTTTACTGTCGCAAATTTTAAATCCGCCAGGAATTGCCTTTTCTATAGTAAATTTTTCACAAATTAATTTTTTAATGTCGCAAATTTTAATTACGCCAGGGATTGCCTTTTCTATAGTAAATTATTCAAAAAAACAATTTTTTACTGTCGCAAATTTTAAATACGTTCTACAGGAAATTTTTCAAAAAATAATTTTTTATTGTCGCAAATTTTAATTGCGCCAGGGATTGCCTTTTCTACAGTAAATTTTTCAAAAAAATAATTTTCTACTGTCGCAAATTTTAATTGCGCCAGGGATTGCTTTTCTACAGTAAATTTTTCAAAAAATAATTTTCTACTTTCGCAAATTCGCCAGGGATTGCCTTTTCTATAGTAAATTTTTCACAAATTAATTTTTTACTGTCGAAAATTTTAATTACGCCCGGGATTGCCTTTTCTATAGTAAATTTTTCAAAATATAATTTTCTACTGTCGCAAATTTTAATTGCGCCAGGGATTGCCATTTCTACAGTAAATTTTTCAAAAAATAATTTTCTACTGTCGCAAATTTTAATTGCGCCAGGAATTGCCTTTTCTATAGTAAATTTTACACAAATTAATTTTTTACTGTCGCAAATTTTAAATCCGCCAGGGATTGCCTTTTCTATAGTAAATTTTTCAAAATATAATTTTCTACTGTCGCAAATTTTAATTGGGCCAGGGATTGCCATTTCTACAGTAAATTTTTCAAAAAATAATTTTCTACTGTCGCAAATTTTAATTGCGCCAGGAATTGCCTTTTCTATAGTAAATTTTTCACAAATTAATTTTTTACTGTCGCAAATTTTAAATCCGCCAGGGATTGCCTTTTCTATAGTAAATTTTTCAAAAATTAATTTTTTACTGTCGCAAATTTTAAATACGCCAGGGATTGCCTTTTCTATAGTAAATTTTTCAAAAAATAATTTTTGCTGTCGCAAATTTTAATTACGCCAGGGATTGCCTTTTCTACAGTAAATTTTTCAAAAAATATTTTTTTACTGTCGCAAATTTTAATTGCGCCAGGGATTGCCTTTTCTATAGTAAATTATTCAAAAAATAATTTTTTACTGTCGCAAATTTTAATTACGCCAGGGATTGCCTCTTCTATAGTAAATTCTTCAAAAAATAATTTTCTACTGTCGCAAATTTTAATTGCGCCAGGGATTGCCTTTTCTATAGTAAATTTTTCAAAAAATAATTTTATACTGTCGCAAATTTTAATTAAGCCAGGTATTGCCTTTTCTATAGTAAATTTTTCAAAATTTAATTTTATATTGTCGCAAATTTTAATTGCGCCAGGGATTGCCTTTTCTATAGTAAATAATTCAAAAAATAATTTGTTACTGTCGCAAATTTTAATTACGCAAGGGATTGCCTTTTCTATAGTAAATTTTTCAAAAAATAATTTTCTACTGTCGCAAATTTTAATTGCGCCAGGGATTGCCTTTTCTATAGTAAATTTTTCAAAAAATAATTTTATACTGTCGCAAATTTTAATTACGCCAGGTATTGCCTTTTCTATAGTAAATTTTTCAAAATTTAATTTTATATTGTCGCAAATTTTATTTGCGCCAGGGATTGCCTCTTCTATAGTAAATTTTGCAAAAAATAATTTTTTATTGTCGCAAATTTTAATTACGCAAGGGATTGCCTTTTCTATAGTAAATTTTGCAAAAAATAATTTTTTACTGTCGCAAATTTTAATTACTCCAGGGATTGCCTTTTCTACAGTAAATTTTTCAAAAACTAATTTTTTACTGTCGCAAATTTTAATTGCGCCAGGGATTGCCTTTTCTACAGTAAATTTTTCAAAAATTAATTTTTTACTGTCGCAAATTTTAAATCCGCCAGGGATTGCCTTTTCTATAGTCAATTTTTCACAAATTAATTTTTTACTGTCGCAAATTTTAATTACGCCAGGGATTGCCTTTTCTATAGTAAATTTTTCAAAAAAATAATTTTCTACTGTCGCAAATTTTAATTACGCCAAGGATTGCCTTTTCTACAGTAAATTTTTCAAAAAATAATTTTTTACTGTCGCGAATTTTAATTGCGCCAGGGATTGCCTTTTCTATAGTAAATTATTCAAAAAATAATTTTTTAACGTCGCAAATTTTAATTACGCCAGGGATTGCCTTTTCTATAGTAAATTTTTCAAAAAATAATTTTCTACTGTCACAAATTTTAATTGCGCCAGGGATTGCCTTATCTACAGTAAATTTTTCAAAAATTAATATTTTACTGTCGCAAATTTTAAATCCGCCAGGAATTGCCTTTTCTATAGTAAATTTTAAACAAATTAATTTTTTAATGTCGCAAATTTTAATTACGCCAGGGATTGCCTTTTCTATAGTAAATTATTCAAAAAAACAATTTTTTACTGTCGCAAATTTTAAATAAGTTCTACAGTAAATTTTTCAAAAAATAATTTTTTATCGTCGCAAATTTTAATTGCGCCAGGCATTGCCTTTTCTACAGTAAATTTTTCAAAAAAATAATTTTCTACTGTCGCAAATTTTAATTGCGCCAGGGATTGCTTTTCTACAGTAAATTTTTCAAAAAATAATTTTCTACTTTCGCAAATTCGCCAGGGATTGCCTTTTCTATAGTCAATTTTTCACAAATTAATTTTTTACTGTCGAAAATTTTAATTACGCCAGGGATTGCCTTTTCTATAGTAAATTTTTCAAAATATAATTTTCTACTGTCGCAAATTTTAATTGCGCCAGGGATTGCCATTTCTACAGTAAATTTTTCAAAAAATAATTTTCTACTGTCGCAAATTTTAATTGCGCCAGGAATTGCCTTTTCTATAGTAAATTTTTCACAAATTAATTTTTTACTGTCGCAAATTTTAAATCCGCCAGAGATTGCCTTTTCTATAGTAAATTTTTCAAAATATAATTTTCTACTGTCGCAAATTTTAATTGCGCCAGGGATTGCCATTTCTACAGTAAATTTTTCAAAAAATAATTTTCTACTGTCGCAAATTTTAATTGCGCCAGGAATTGCCTTTTCTATAGTAAATTTTTCACAAATTAATTTTTTATTGTCGCAAATTTTAAATCCGCCAGGGATTGCCTTTTCTATAGTAAATTTTTCAAAAATTAATTTTTTACTGTCGCAAATTTTAAATATGCCAGGGATTGCCTTTTCTATAGTAAATTATTCAAAAAATAATTTTTTACTGTCGAAAATTTTAATTACGCCAGGGATTGCCTTTTCTATAGTAAATTTTTCAAAAAATTATTTTTTACTGTCGCAAATTTTAATTGCGCCAGGGATTGCCTTTTCTATAGTAAATTTTTCAAAAAATAATTTTATACTGTCGCAAATTTTAATTACGCCAGGTATTGCCTTTTCTATAGTAAATTTTTCAAAATTTAATTTTATATTGTCGCAAATTTTAATTGCGCCAGGGATTGCCTCTTCTATAGTAAATTTTGCAAAAAATAATTTTTTGTTGTCGCAAATTTTAATTACGCAAGGGATTGCCTTTTCTATAGTAAATTTTGCAAAAAATAATTTTTTACTGTCGCAAATTTTAACTACTCCAGGGATTGCCTTTTCTACAGTAAATTTTTCAAAAACTAATTTTTTACTGTCGCAAATTTTAATTGCGCCAGGGATTGCCTTTTCTACAGTAAATTTTTCAAAAATTAATTTTTTACTGCCGCAAATTTTAAATCCGCCAGGGATTGCCTTTTCTATAGTCAATTTTTCACAAATTAATTTTTTACTGTCGCAAATTTTAAATCCGCCAGGGATTGCCTTTTCTATAGTCAATTTTTCACAAATTAATTTTTTACTGTCGCAAATTTTAATTACGCCAGGGATTGCCTTTTCTATAGTAAATTTTTCAAAAAAATAATTTTCTACTGTCGCAAATTTTAATTACGCCAGGGATTGCCTTTTCTACAGTAAATTGTTCAAAAAATAATTTTTTACTGTCGCGAATTTTAATTGCGCCACGGATTGCCTTTTCTATAGTAAATTATTCAAAAAATAATTTTTTACCGTCGCAAATTTTAATTACGCCAGGGATTGCCTTTTCTATACTAAATTTTTAAAAAAATAATTTTCTACTGTCACAAATTTTAATTGCGCGAGGGATTGCCTTATCTACAGTAAATTTTTCAAAAATTAATTTTTTACTGTCGCAAATTTTAAATCCGCCAGGAATTGCCTTTTCTATAGTAAATTTTAAACAAATTAATTTTTTAATGTCGCAAATTTTAAATACGCCAGGGATTGCCTTTTCTATAGTAAATTATTCAAAAAAACAATTTTTTACTGTCGTAAATTTTAAATACGTTCTACAGTAAATTTTTCAAAAAATAATTTTTTATTGTCGCAAATTTTAATTGCGCCAGGGATTGCCTTTTCTAGAGTAAATTTTTCAAAAAAATAATTTTCTACTGTCGCAAATTTTAATTGCGCCAGGGATTGCTTTTCTACAGTAAATTTTTCAAAAAGAAATTTTCTACTTTCGCAAATTCGCCAGGGATTGCCTTTTCTATAGTCAATTTTTCACAAATTAATTTTTTACTGTCGAAAATTTTAATTACGCCAGGGATTGCCTTTTCTATAGTAAATTTTTCAAAATATAATTTTCTACTGTCGCAAATTTTAATTGCGCCAGGGATTGCCATTTCTACAGTAAATTTTTCAAAAAATAATTTTCTACTGTCGCAAATTTTAATTGCGCCAGGAATTGCCTTTTCTATAGTAAATTTTTCACAAATTAATTTTTTACTGTCGCAAATTTTAAATCCGCCATAGATTGCCTTTTCTATAGTAAATTTTTCAAAATATAATTTTCTACTGTCGCAAATTTTAATTGCGCCAGGGATTGCCATTTCTACAGTAAATTTTTCAAAAAATTATTTTCTACTGTCGCAAATTTTAATTGCGCCAGGAATTGCCTTTTCTATAGTAAATTTTTCACAAATTAATTTTTTACTGTCGCAAATTTTAAATCAGCCAGGGATTGCCTTTTCTATAGTAAATTTTTCAAAAATTAATTTTTTACTGTCGCAAATTTTAAATACGACAGGGATTGCCTTTTCTATAGTAAATTTTTCAAAAAATAATTTTTTACTGTCGCAAATTTTAATTACGCCAGGGATTCCCTTTTCTACAGTAAATTTTTCAAAAAATAATTTTTTACTGTCGCAAATTTTAATTGCGCCAGGGATTGCCTTTTCTATAGTAAATTATTCAAAAAATAATTTTTTACTGTCGAAAATTTTAATTACGCCAGGGATTGCCTTTTCTATAGTAAATTTTTCAAAAAATAATTTTCTACTGTCGCAAATTTTAATTGCGCCAGGGATTGCCTTTTCTATAGTAAATTTTTCAAAAAATAATTTTATACTGTCGCAAATTTTAATTACGCCAGGTATTGCCTTTTCTATAGTAAATTTTTCAAAATTTAATTTTATATTGTCGCAAATTTTAATTGCGCCAGGGATTGCCTCTTCTATAGTAAATTTTGCAAAAAATAATTTTTTGTTGTCGCAAATTTTAACTACTCCAGGGATTGCCTTTTCTACAGTAAATTTTTCAAAAACTAATTTTTTACTGTCGCAAATTTTAATTGCGCCAGGGATTGCCTTTTCTACAGTAAATTTTTCAAAAATTAATTTTTTACTGTCGCAAATTTTAAATCCGCCAGGGATTGCCTTTTCTATAGTCAATTTTTTACTGTCGCAAATTTTAATTACGCCAGGGATTGCCTTTTCTATAGTAAATTATTCAAAAAATAATTTTCTACTGTCGCAAATTTTAAATACGCCAGGGATTGCCTTTTCTACAGTAAATTTTTCAAAATATAATTTTTTACTGTCGCAAATTTTAAATACACCAGGGATTGCTATTCTACAGTAAATTTTTCAAAAAATAATTTTCTACTGTCGCAAATTTTAAATACGCCAGGGATTGCCTTTTCTACAGTAAATTTTCAAAAAATAATTTTTTACTGTCGCAAATTTTAATTACGCCAGGGATTGCCTTTTCTATAGTAAAGTTTTCAAAAAATAATTTTATACTCTCGCAAATTTTAATTACGCCGGGGATTGCCTTTCCTATAGTAAATTTTTCAAAATTTAATTTTATACTGTCGCAAATTTTAATTGCGCCAGGGATTGCCTCTTCTATAGTAAATTTTGCAAAAAATAATGTTTTATTGTCGCAAATTTTAATTGCGCCAGGGATTGCCTTTTCTATAGTAAATTTTTCAAAAAATAATTTTCTACTGTCGCAAATTTTAATTACGTCAGGGATTGCCTTTTCTATAGTAAATTTTTCAAAAAAATAATTTTCTACTGTCGCAAATTTTAATTACGCCAGGGATTGCCTTTTCTACAGTAAATTTTTCAAAAAATAATTTTTTACTGTCGCGAATTTTAATTGCGCCAGGGATTGCCTTTTCTATAGTAAATTATTCAAAAAATAATTTTTTACCGTCGCAAATTTTAATTACGCCAGGGATTGCCTTTTCTATAGTAAATTCTTCAAAAAATAATTTTCTACTGTCACAAATTTTAATTGCGCGAGGGATTGCCTTATCTACAGTAAATTTTTCAAAAATTAATTTTTTACTGTCGCAAATTTTAAATCCGCCAGGAATTGCCTTTTCTATAGTAAATTTTAAACAAATTAATTTTTTAATGTCGCAAATTTTAAATACGCCAGGGATTGCCTTTTCTATAGTAAATTATTCAAAAAAACAATTTTTTACTGTCGCAAATTTTAAATACGTTCTACAGTAAATTTTTCAAAAAATAATTTTTTATTGTCGCAAATTTTAATTGCGCCAGGGATTGCCTTTTCTACAGTAAATTTTTCAAAAAAATAATTTTCTACTGTCGCAAATTTTAATTGCGCCAGGGATTGCATTTCTACAGTAAATTTATCAAAAAATAATTTTCTACTTTCGCAAATTCGCCAGGGATTGCCTTTTCTATAGTCAATTTTTCACAAATTAATTTTTTACTGTCGAAAATTTTAATTACGCCAGGGATTGCCTTTTCTATAGTAAATTTTTCAAAATATAATTTTCTACTGTCGCAAATTTTAATTGCGCCAGGGATTGCCATTTCTACAGTAAATTTTTCAAAAAATAATTTTCTACTGTCGCAAATTTTAATTGCGCCAGGAATTGCCTTTTCTATAGTAAATTTTTCACAAATTAATTTTTTACTGTCGCAAATTTTAAATCCGCCAGAGATTGCCTTTTCTATAGTAAATTTTTCAAAATATAATTTTCTACTGTCGCAAATTTTAATTGCGCCAGGGATTGCCATTTCTACAGTAAATTTTTCAAAAAATTATTTTCTACTGTCGCAAATTTTAATTGCGCCAGGAATTGCCTTTTCTATAGTAAATTTTTCACAAATTAATTTTTTACTGTCGCAAATTTTAAATAAGCCAGGGATTGCCTTTTCTATAGTAAATTTTTCAAAAATTAATTTTTTACTGTCGCAAATTTTAAATACGCCAGGGATTGCCTTTTCTATAGTAAATTTTTCAAAAAATAATTTTTTATTGTCGCAAATTTTAATTACGCCAGGGATTGCCTTTTCTACAGTAAATTTTTCAAAAAATAATTTTTTACTGTCGCAAATTTTAATTGCGCCAGGGATTGCCTTTTCTATAGTAAATTATTCAAAAAATAATTTTTTACTGTCGAAAATTTTAATTACGCCAGGGATTGCCTTTTCTATAGTAAATTTTTCAAAAAATAATTTTCTACTGTCGCAAATTTTAATTGCGTCAGGGATTGCCTTTTCTATAGTAAATTTTTCAAAAAATAATTTTATACTGTCGCAAATTTTAATTACGCCAGGTATTGCCTTTTCTATAGTAAATTTTTCAAAATTTAATTTTATATTGTCGCAAATTTTAATTGCGCCAGGGATTGCCTCTTCTATAGTAAATTTTGCAAAAAATAATTTTTTGTTGTCGCAAATTTTAATTACGCAAGGGATTGCCTTTTCTATAGTAAATTTTGCAAAAAATAATTTTTTACTGTCGCAAATTTTAACTACTCCAGGGATTGCCTTTTCTACAGTAAATTTTTCAAAAGCTAATTTTTTACTGTCGCAAATTTTAATTGCGCCAGGAATTGCATTTTCTACAGTAAATTTTTCAAAAATTAATTTTTTACTGTCGCAAATTTTAAATCCGCCAGGGATTGCCTTTTCTATAGTCAATTTTTCACAAATTAATTTTTTACTGTCGCAAATTTTAATTACGCCAGGGATTGCCTTTTCTATAGTAAATTATTCAAAAAATAATTTTCTACTGTCGCAAATTTTAAATACGCCAGGGATTGCCTTTTCTACAGTAAATTTTTCAAAAAATAATTTTTTACTGTCACAAATTTTAAATACACCAGGGATTGCCTTTTCTACAGTAAATTTTTCAAAAAATAATTTTCTACTGTCGCAAATTTTAAATAAGCCAGGGATTGCCTTTTCTACAGTAAATTTTTCAAAAAATAATTTTTTACTGTCGCAAATTTTAATTACGCCAGGGATTGCCTTTTCTATAGTAAAGTTTTCAAAAAATAATTTTATACTCTCACAAATTTTAATTACGCCAGGGATTGCCTTTCCTATAGTAAATTTTTCAAAAAATAATTTTCTACTGTCGCAAATTTTAATTGCGCCAGGAATTGCCTTTTCTATAGTAAATTTTTCACAAATTAATTTTTTACTGTCGCAAATTTTAAATCCGCCATAGATTGCCTTTTCAATAGTAAATTTTTCAAAATATAATTTTCTACTGTCGCAAATTTTAATTGCGCCAGGGATTGCGATTTCTACAGTAAATTTTTCAAAAAATTATTTTCTACTGTCGCAAATTTTAATTGCGCCAGGAATTGCCTTTTCTATAGTAAATTTTTCACAAATTAATTTTTTACTGTCGCAAATTTTAAATCAGCCAGGGATTGCCTTTTCTATAGTAAATTTTTCAAAAATTAATTTTTTACTGTCGCAAATTTTAAATACGCCAGGGATTGCCTTTTCTATAGTAAATTTTTCAAAAAATAATTTTTTACTGTCGCAAATTTTAATTACGCCAGGGATTGCCTTTTCTACAGTAAATTTTTCAAAAAATAATTTTTTACTGTCGCAAATTTTAATTGCGCCAGGGATTGCCTTTTCTATAGTAAATTATTCAAAAAATAATTTTTTACTGTCGAAAATTTTAATTACGCCAGGGATTGCCTTTTCTATAGTAAATTTTTCAAAAAATAATTTTCTACTGTCGCAAATTTTAATTGCGCCAGGGATTGCCTTTTCTATAGTAAATTTTTCAAAAAATAATTTTATACTGTCGCAAATTTTAATTACGCCAGGTATTGCCTTTTCTATAGTAAATTTTTCAAAATTTAATTTTATATTGTCGCAAATTTTAATTGCGCCAGGGATTGCCTCTTCTATAGTAAATTTTGCAAAAAATAATTTTTTGTTGTCGCAAATTTTAATTACCCAAGGGATTGCCTTTTCTATAGTAAATTTTGCAAAAAATAATTTTTTACTGTCGCAAATTTTAACTACTCCAGGGATTGCCTTTTCTACAGTAAATTTTTCAAAAACTATTTTTTTACTGTCGCAAATTTTAATTGCGCCAGGGATTGCCTTTTCTACAGTAAATTTTTCAAAAATTAATTTTTTACTGTCGCAAATTTTAAATCCGCCAGGGATTGCCTTTTCTATAGTCAATTTTTTACTGTCGCAAATTTTAATTACGCCAGGGATTGCCTTTTCTATAGTAAATTATTCAAAAAATAATCCGCCAGGGATTGCCTTTTCTATAGTCAATTTTTCACAAATTAATTTTTTACTGTCGCAAATTTTAATTACGCCAGGGATTGCCTTTTCTATAGTAAATTATTCAAAAAATAATTTTCTACTGTCGCAAATTTTAAATACGCCAGGGATTGCCTTTTCTATAGTAAATTATTCAAAAAATAATTTTCTACTGTCGCAAATTTTAATTACGCCAGGGATTGCCTTTTCTATAGTAAATTTTTCAAAAAATAATTTTATATTGTCGCAAATTTTAATTACGCCAGGGATTGCTTTTCCTATAGTAAATTTTTCAAAATTTAATTTTATACTGGCGCAAATTTTAATTGCGCCAGGGATTGCCTCTTCTATAGTAAATTTTGCAAAAAATAATTTTTTACTTTCGCAAATTTTAATTACGCCAGGGATGGCATTTTCTATAGTAAATTTTGCAAAAAATAATTTTTTACTGTCGCAAATTTTAATTACGCCAGGCATTGCCTTTTCTATAGTAAATTTTTCAAAAAATAATTTTCTACTGTCGCAAATGTTAATTACGCCAGGGATTGCCCTTTCTATAGTAATTTTGCAAAAAATAATTTTTTACTCTCGCTAATTTTAAATACGCCAGGGATTGCCTTTCCTATAGTAAATTATTCAAAAAATTATTTTTTACTGTCGCAAATTTTAAGTACGCCAGGGATTGCCTTTTCTATAGTAAATTTTTCAAAATATAATTTTCTACTGTCGCAAATTTTAAATACGCCAGGGATTGCCTTTTCTACAGTAAATTTTTAAAAAATAATTTTTTACTGTCGCAAATTTTAATTACGCCAGGGATTGCCTTTTCTATAGTAAATTTTTCAAAAAATTATTTTATACTGTCGCAAATTTTAATTACGCCAGGGATTGCCTTTCCTATAGTAAATTTTTCAAAATTTAATTTTATACTGTCGCAAATTTTAATTGCGCCAGGGATTGCCTCTTATATAGTAAATTTTGCAAAAAATAATTTTTTATTGTCGCAAATTTTAATTGCGCCAGGAATTGCCTTTTCTATAGTAAATTTTTCAAAAAATAATTTTCTACTGTCGCAAATTTTAAATACGCCAGGGTTGCCTTTTCTACAGTAAATTTTTCAAAAAATAATTTTTTACTGTCGCAAATTTTAAATACGCCAGGGATTGCCTTTTCTACAGTTATTTTTTCAAAAAATAATTTTTTACTGTCGCAAATTTTAATTACGCCAGGGATTGCCTTTTCTATAGTAAATTTTTCAAAAAATAATTTTATATTGTCGCAAATTTTAATTACGCCAGGGATTGCTTTTCCTATAGTAAATTTTTCAAAATTTAATTTTATACTGGCGCAAATTTTAATTGCGCCAGGGATTGCCTCTTCTATAGTAAATTTTGCAAAAAATAATTTTTTACTTTCGCAAATTTTAATTACGCCAGGGATGGCATTTTCTATAGTAAATTTTGCAAAAAATAATTTTTTACTGTCGCAAATTTTAATTACGCCAGGGATTGCCTTTTCTATAGTAAATTTTTCAAAAAATAATTTTCTACTGTCGCAAATGTTAATTACGCCAGGGATTGCCCTTTCTATAGTAAATTTTGCAAAAAATAATTTTTTACTCTCGCTAATTTTAAATACGCCAGGGATTGCCTTTCCTATAGTAAATTATTCAAAAAATTATTTTTTACTGTCGCAAATTTTAAGTACGCCAGGGATTGCCTTTTCTATAGTAAATTTTTCAAAAAATAATTTTCTACTGTCGCAAATTTTAAATACGCCAGGGATTGCCTTTTCTACAGTAAATTTTTAAAAAATAATTTTTTACTGTCGCAAATTTTAATTACGCCAGGGATTGCCTTTTCTATAGTAAATTTTTCAAAAAATTATTTTATACTGTCGCAAATTTTAATTACGCCAGGGATTGCCTTTCCTATAGTAAATTTTTCAAAATTTAATTTTATACTGTCGCAAATTTTAATTGCGCCAGGGATTGCCTCTTCTATAGTAAATTTTGCAAAAAATAATTTTTTATTGTCGCAAATTTTAATTGCGCCAGGAATTGCCTTTTCTATAGTAAATTTTTCAAAAAATAATTTTCTACTGTCGCAAATTTTAAATACGCCAGGGATTGCCTTTTCTACAGTAAATTTTTCAAAAAATAATTTTTTACTGTCGCAAATTTTAATTACGCCAGGGATTGCCTTTTCTATAGTAAATTTTTCAACAAATAATTTTATACTGTCGCAAATTTTAATTACGCCAGGGATTGCTTTTCCTATAGTAAATTTTTCAAAATTTAATTTTATACTGTCGCAAATTTTAATTGCGCCAGGGATTGCCTCTTCTATAGTAAATTTTTCAAAAAATAATTTTTTATTTTCACAAATTTTAATTACGCCAGGGATTGCATTTTCTATAGTAAATTTTGCAAAAAACAATTTTTTACTGTCGCAAATTTTAATTAGGCCAGGGATTGCCTTTTCTATAGTAAATTTTTCAAAAAATTATTTTCTATTGTCGCAAGTGTTAATTACGCCAGGGATTGCATTTTCTATAGTAAATTTTTCAAAAAATAATTTTCTACTGTAGCAAATTTTAAATACGCCAGGGATTGCCTTTTCTATAGTAAATTTTTCAAAAATTAATTTTTTACTGTCGCAAATTTTAAATACGCCAGAGATTGCCTTTTCGATAGTAAATTTTTCAAAAAATAATTGTTTAGTGTCGCAAATTTTAATTACGCCAGGGATTGCCTTTTCTACAGTAAATTTTTCAAAAAATAATTTTTTACTGTCGCAAATTTTAATTGCGCCTGGGATTGCCTTTTCTATAGTAAATTATTCAAAAAATAACTTTTTACTGTCGCAAATTTTAATTGCGCCAAGGACTGCCTTTTCTATAGTAAATTTTTCAAAAAATAATTTTCTACTGTCGCAAATTTTACATCCGCCAGGGATTGCCTTTTCTATATTAAATTTTGCAAAAAATAATTTTTTACTGTCGCAAATTTTAATTACGCCAGGGATTGCCTTTTCTGTAGTAAATTTTTCAAAAATAATTTTCTACTGTCACAAATTTTAATTGCGCCAGGGATTGCCTTTTCTACAGTAAATTTTTCAAAAATTAATTTTTTACTGTCGCAAATTTTAAATCCGCCAGGAATTGCCTTTTCTATAGTAAATTTTTCACAAATTAATTTTTTAATGTCGCAAATTTTAATTACGCCAGGGATTGCCTTTTCTATAGTAAATTATTAAAAAAAACAATTTTTTACTGTCGCAAATTTTAAATACGTTCTACAGTAAATTTTTCAAAAAATATTTTTTTATTGTCGCAAATTTTAATTGCGCCAGGGATTGCCTTTTATACAGTAAATTTTTCAAAAAATAATTTTCTACTTTCGCAAATTCGCCAGGGATTGCCTTTTCTATAGTAAATTTTTCACAAATTAATTTTTTACTGTCGAAAATTTTAATTACGCCAGGATTGCCTTTTCTATAGTAAATTTTTCAAAATATAATTTTCTACTGTCGCAAATTTGAATTGCGCCAGGGATTGCCATTTCTACAGTAAATTTTTCAAAAAATAATTTTCTACTGTCGCAAATTTTAATTTCGCCAGGAATTGCCTTTTCTATAGTAAATTTTTCACAAATTAATTTTTTACTGTCGCAAATTTTAAATCCGCCAGGGATTGCCTTTTCTATAGTAAATTTTTCAAAATATAATTTTCTACTGTCGCAAATTTTAATTGCGCCAGGGATTGCCATTTCTACAGTAAATTTTTCAAAAAATAATTTTCTACTGTCGCAAATTTTAATTGCGCCAGGAATTGCCTTTTCTATAGTAAATTTTTCACAAATTAATTTTTTACTGTCGCAAATTTTAAATCCGCCAGGGATTGCCTTTTCTATAGTAAATTTTTCAAAAAATAATTTTATACTGTCGCAAATTTTAATTACGCCAGCTATTGCCTTTTCTATAGTAAATTTTTCAAAATTTAATTTTATATTGTCGCAAATTTTAATTGCGCCAGGGATTGCCTCTTCTATAGTAAATTTTGCAAAAAATAATTTTTTATTGTCGCAAATTTTAATTACGCAAGGGATTGCCTTTTCTATAGTAAATTTTGCAAAAAATAATTTTTACTGTCGCAAATTTTAATTACTCCAGGGATTGCCTTTTCTACAGTAAATTTTTCAAAAAATAATTTTTTACTGTCGCAAATTTTAATTGCGCCAGGGATTGCCTTTTCTACAGTAAATTTTTCAAAAATTAATTTTTTACTGTCGCAAATTTTAAATCCGCCAGGGATTGCCTTTTCTATAGTCAATTTTTCACAAATTAATTTTTTACTGTCGCAAATTTTAATTACGCCAGGGATTGCCTTTTCTATAGTAAATTATTCAAAAAAATAATTTTTTGCTGTCGCAAATTTTAAATACGCCAGGGATTGCCTTTTCTACAGTAAATTTTTCAAAAAATAATTTTTTACTGTCGCAAATTTTAATTGCGCCAGGGATTGCCTTTTCTACAGTAAATTTTTCAAAAAATAATTTTCTACTGTCGCAATTTTTAACTGCGCCAGGGATTGCTTTTCTACAGTAAGTTTTTCAAAAAATAATTTTTTACTGTCCCAAATTTTAAATACGCCAGGGATTGCCTTTTATATAGTAAATTTTTAAAAAATAATTTTTTACTGTCGCAAATTTTAAATGCGCCAGGGATTGCCTTCTCTACTGTAAATTTTTCAAAAAATAATGTTTTACTGTCGCAAATTTTAATTGCGCCAAGGATTGCCTTTTCTATAGTAAATTTTTCAAAAATTAATTTTTTACTGTCGCAAATTTTAATTGCGCCAGGGATTGCCTTTTCTATAGTAAATTATTCAAAAAATAATTTTTTACTGTCGCAAATTTTAAATCCGCCAGGGATTGCCTTTTCTATAGTAAATTATTCAAAAAATAATTTTTTACTCTCGCAAATTTTAACTGCGCCAGGGATTGCTTTTTCTACAGTAAATTTTTCAAAAAATAATTTTCTACTGTCGCAAATTTTAATTGCGCCAGGGATTGCTTTTCTACAGTAAATATTTCAAAAAATAATTTTCTACTGTCGCAAATTTTAATTGCGCCTGGGATTGCCTTTTCTATAGTAAATTTTTCAAAAATTAATTTTTTACTGTCGCAAATTTTAACTGCGCCAGTGATTGCCTTTTCTACAGTAAATTTTTCAAAAATTAATTTTTTACTGTCGCAAATATTAATTGCGCCAGGGATTGCCTTTTCTACAGTAAATTTTTCAAAAACTAATTTTTTACTGTCGCAAATTTTAATTGCGCCAGGGATTGCCTTTTCTACAGTAAATTTTTCAAAAATTAATTTTTTACTGTCGCAAATTTTAAATCCGCCAGGGATTGCCTTTTCTATAGTCAATTTTTCACAAATTAATTTTTTACTGTCGCAAATTTTAATTACGCCAGGGATTGCCTTTTCTATAGTAAATTATTCAAAAAAATAATTTTTTGCTGTCGCAAATTTTAAATACGCCAGGGATTGCCTTTTCTACAGTAAATTTTTCAAAAAATAATTTTTTACTGTCGCAAATTTTAATTGCGCCAGCGATTGCCTTTTCTACAGTAAATTTTTCAAAAAATAATTTTCTACTGTCGCAATTTTTAACTGCGCCAGGGATTGCTTTTCTACAGTAAGTTTTTCAAAAAATTATTTTTTACTGTCGCAAATTTTAAATACGCCAGGGATTGCCTTTTATATAGTAAATTTTTAAAAAATAATTTTTTACTGTCGCAAATTTTAAATGCGCCAGGGATTGCCTTCTCTACTGTAAATTTTTCAAAAAATAATGTTTTACTGTCGCAAATTTTAATTGCGCCAAGGATTGCCTTTTCTATAGTAAATTTTTCAAAAATTAATTTTTTACTGTCGCAAATTTTAATTGCGCCAGGGATTGCCTTTTCTATAGTAAATTATTCAAAAAATAATTTTTTACTGTCGCAAATTTTAAATCCGCCAGGGATTGCCTTTTCTATAGTAAATTATTCAAAAAATAATTTTTTACTGTCGCAAATTTTAACTGCGCCAGGGATTGCTTTTTCTACAGTAAATTTTTCAAAAAATAATTTTCTACTGTCGCAAATTTTAATTGCGCCAGGGATTGCTTTTCTACAGTAAATATTTCAAAAAATAATTTTCTACTGTCGCAAATTTTAATTGCGCCTGGGATTGCCTTTTCTATAGTAAATTTTTCACAAATTAATTTTTTACTGTCGCAAATTTTAATTACGCCAGGGATTGCCTTTTCTATAGTAAATTTTTCAAAAAATAATTTTTTACTGTCGCAAATTTTAATTGCGCCAGGGATTGCCTTTTCTATAGTAAATTTTCAAAAAATAATTTTCTACTGTCGCAAATTTTAATTACGCCAGGGATTGCCTTTTCTATAGTAAATTATTCAAAAAATAATTTTTTATTGTCGCAAATTTTAATTGCGCCAGGGATTGCCTTTTCTTTAGTAAATTTTTCACAAATTAATTTTTTACTGTCGCAAATTTTAACTGCGCCAGTGATTGCCTTTTCTACAGTAAATTTTTCAAAAATTAATTTTTTACTGTCGCAAATATTAATTGCGCCAGGGATTGCCTTTTCTATAGTAAATTATTAAAAAAATACTTTTTTACTGTCGCAAATTTTAAATAAGTTCTACAGTAAATTTTTCAAAAAATAATTTTTTATTGTCACAAATTTTAATTGCGCCAGGGATTGCCTTTTCTACAGTAAATTTTTCAAAAAAATAATTTTCTACTGTCGCAAGTTTTAATTGCGCCAGGGATTGCTTTTCTACAGTAAATTTTTCAAAAAATAATTTTCTACTTTCGCAAATTCGCCAGGGATTGACTTTTCTATAGTAAATTTTTCACAAATTAATTTTTTACTGTCGAAAATTTTAATTACGCCAGGGATTGCCTTTTCTACAGTAAATTTTTCAAAAAATAATTTTTTACTGTCGCAAATTTTAATTGCGCCAGGGATTGCCTTTTCTATAGTAAATTATTCAAAAAATAATTTTTTACTGTCGCAAATTTTAATTACGCCAGGGATTGCCTTTTCTATACTAAATTTTTCAAAATATGATTTTCTACTGTCGCAAATTTTAATTGCGTCAGGGATTGCCATTTCTATAGTAAATTTTTCAAAAATAATTTTCTACTGTCACAAATTTTAATTGCGCCAGGGATTGCCTTTTCTACAGTAAATTTTTCAAAAATTAATTTTTTACTCTCGCAAATTTTAAATCCGCCAGGGATTGCCTTTTCTATAGTAAATTTTTCACAAATTAATCTTTTAATGTCGCAAATTTTAATTACGCCAGGGATTGCCTTTTCTATAGTAAATTATTCAAAAAAACAATTTTTTACTGTCGCAAATTTTAAATACGTTCTACAGTAAATTTTTCAAAAAATAATTTTTTATTGTCGCAAATTTTAATTGCGCCAGGGATTGCCTTTTCTACAGTAAATTTTTCAAAAAAATAATTTTCTACTGTCGCAAGTTTTAATTGCGCCAGGGATTGCTTTTCTACAGTAAATTTTTCAAAAAATAATTTTCTACTTTCGCAAATTCGCCAGGGATTGACTTTTCTATAGTAAATTTTTCACAAATTAATTTTTTACTGTCGAAAATTTTTATTACGCCAGGGATTGCCTTTTCTACAGTAAATTTTTCAAAAAATAATTTTTTACTGTCGCAAATTTTAATTGCGCCAGGGATTGCCTTTTCTATAGTAAATTATTCAAAAAATAATTTTTTACTGTCGCAAATTTTAATTACGCCAGGGATTGCCTTTTCTATAGTAAATTTTTCAAAATATGATTTTCTACTGTCGCAAATTTTAATTGCGTCAGGGATTGCCATTTCTACAGTAAATTTTTCAAAAAATAATTTTCTACTGTCGCAAATTTTAATTGCGCCAGGAATCGCTTTTTCTATAGTAAATTTTTCACAAATTAATTTTTTACTGTCGCAAATTTTAAATCCGCCAGGGATTGCCTTTTCTATAGTAAATTTTTCAAAAATTAATTTTTTACTGTCGCAAATTTTGAATACGCCAGGGATTGCCTTTTTTATAGTAAATTTTGCAAAAAATAATTTTTTACTGTCGCAAATTTTAATTGCGCCAGGAATTGCTTTTTCTATAGTAAATTTTTAAAAATATAATTTTTTACTGTCGCAAATTTTAATTACGCCAGGGATTGCCTTTTCTACAGTAAATTTTTCAAAAAATAATTTTTTACTGTCGCAAATTTTAATTGCGCCAGGGATTGCCTTTTCTATAGTAAATTATTCAAAAAATAATTTTTTACTGTCGCAAATTTTAATTACGCCAGGGTTTGCCTTTTCTATAGTAAATTTTTCAAAAAATAATTTTCTACTGTCGCAAATTTTAATTGCGCCAGGGATTGCCTTTTCTATAGTAAATTTTTCAAAAAATAATTTTATAGTGTCGCAAATTTTAATTACGCCAGGTATTGCCTTTTCTATAGTAAATTTTTCAAAATTTAATTTTATATTGTCGCAAATTTTAATTGCGCCAGGTATTGCCTCTTCTATAGTAAATTTTGCAAAAAATAATTTTTTATTGTCGCAAATTTTAATTACGCAAGGGATTGCCTTTTTTATAGTAAATTTTGCAAAAAATAATTTTTTACTGTCGCAAATTTTAATTACTCCAGGGATTGCCTTTTCTACAGTAAATTTTTCAAAAACTAATTTTTTACTGTCGCAAATTTTAATTGCGCCAGGGATTGCCTTTTCTACAGTAAATTTTTCAAAAATTAATTTTTTACTGTCGCAAATTTTAATTACGCCAGGGATTGCCTTTTCTATAGTAAATTATTCAAAAAAAAAAATTTTTTGCTGTCGCAAATTTTAAATACGCCAGGGATTGCCTTTTCTACAGTAAATTTTTCAAAAAATAATTTTTTACTGTCGCAAATTTTAATTGCGCCAGGGATTGCCTTTTCTACAGTAAATTTTTCAAAAAATAATTTTCTACTGTCGCAAATTTTAACTGCGCCAGGGATTGCTTTTCTACAGTAAATTTTTCAAAAAATAATTTCCTACTGTCGCAAATTTTAATTGCGCCAGGGATTGCCTTTTCTATAGTAAATTTTTCACAAATTAATTTTTTACTGTCGCAAATTTTAATTACGCCAGGGATTGCCTTTTCTATAGTAAATTTTTCAAAAACTAATTTTCTACTGTCGCAAATTTTAATTGCGCCAGGGATTGCCTTTTCTACAGTAAATTTTTCAAAAAATAATTTTCTACTGTCGCAAATTTTAATTGCTCCAGGGATTGCCTTTTCTACAGTAATTTTTTCAAAAAATAATTTTTTACTGTCGCAAATTTTAATTGCGCCAGTCATTGCCTTTTCTATAGTTAATTTTTCTAAAATTAATTTTGTACTGTCGCAAATTTTAATTGCGCCAGGGATTGCCTATTCTATAGTATATTATTCAAAAAATAATTTTTTACTGTCGCAATTGCGCCAGTGATTGCCTTTTCTACAGTAAATTTTTCAAAAATTAATTTTTTACTGTCGCAAATTTTAATTGCGCCAGGGATTGCCTTTTCTATAGTAAATTATTCAAAAAATAATTTTTTGCTGTCGCAAATTTTAAGTGCGCCAGGGATTGCCTTTTCTATAGTAAATTATTCAAAAAATAATTTTTTACTGTCGCAAATTTTAAATCCGTCAGGGATTGCCTTTTCTATAGTAAATTTTTCAAAAATTAATTTTTTACTGTCGCAAATTTTAATTGCGCCAGGGATTGCCTTTTCTATAGTAAATTTTTCAAAAAATTAATTTTCTACTGTCGCAAATTTTAATTACGCCAGGGATTGCCTTTCTACAGTAAATTTTTCAAAAAATAATTTTTTACTGTCGCAAATTTTAATTGCGCCAGGGATTGCCTTTTCTATAGTAAATTATTCAAAAAAAACTTTTTTACTGTCGCAAATTTTAAATCCGCCAGGGATTGCCTTTTCTATAGTAAATTATTCAAAAAATAATTTTTTACTGTCGCAAATTTTAAATCCGCCAGGGATTGCCTTTTCTATAGTAAATTTTGCAAAAAATAATTTTTTACTGTCGCAAATTTTAATTACGCCAGGGATTGCCTTTTCTATAGTAAATTTTTCAAAAAATAATTTTCTACTGTCACAAATTTTAATTGCGCCAGGGATTGCCTTTTCTACAGTAAATTTTTCAAAAATTAATTTTTTACTGTCGCAAATTTTAATTACGCCAGGGATTGCCTTTTCTATAGTAAATTTTTCAAAAATAAATTTTCTACTGTCGCAAATTTTAATTGCGCCAGGGGTTGCCTTTTGTATAGTAAGTTTTTCAAAAAATAATTTTCTACTGTCGCAAATTTTAATTAAGCCAGGGATTGCCTTTTCTACAGTAAATTTTTCAAAAATTAATTTTTTACTGTCGCAAATTTTAATTGCGCCAGGGATTCCCTTTTCTATAGTAAATTTTTCAAAAAAATAATTTTTTACTGTCGCAAATTTTAATTGCGCCAGGGATTGCCTTTTCTACAGTAAATTTTTCAAAAATTAATTTTTTACTGTCGCAAATTTTAAATCCGCCAAGTATTTACTTTTCTATAGTCAATTTCTCACAAATTAATTTTTTACTGTCGAAAATTTTAATTACGCCAGGGATTTCCTTTTCTATAGTAAATTATTCAAAAAATAACTTTTTACTGTCGCAAATTTTAATTGCGCCAGGGATTGCCTTTTCTATAGTAAATTTTTCAAAAAATAATTTTCTACTGTCGCAAATTTTAATTGCGCCAGGGATTGCCTTTTCTATAGTAAGTTTTTCAAAACATAATTTTCTACTGTCGCAAATTTTAATTACGCCAGGGATTGCCTTTTCTACAGTAAATTTTTCAAAAAATAATTTTTTACTGTCGCAAATTTTAAATACGCCAGGGATTGCCTTTTCTATAGTAAATTTTTCAAAAAATAATTTTTTACTGTCGCAAATTTTAATTGCGCCAGGTATTGCCTTTTCTACTGTAAATTTTTCAAAAAATAATTGTTTACTGTCGCAAATTTTAATTGCGCCAGGGATTGCCTTTTCTACAGTAAATTTTTCAAAAAATAATTTTTTACTGTCGCAAATTTTAATTGCGCCAGGGATTGCCTTTTCTACAGTAAATTTTTCAAAAATTAATTTTTTACTGTCTCAAATTTTAAATCCGCCAGGGATTGCCTTTTCTATAGTAAATTTTTCACAAATTAATTTTTTACTGTCGCAGATTTTAATTACGCCAGGTATTGCCTTTTCTACTGTAAATTTTTCAAAAAATAATTGTTTACTGTCGCAAATTTTAATTGCGCCAGGGATTGCCTTTTCTACAGTAAATTTTTCAAAAAATAATTTTTTACTGTCGCAAATTTTAATTACGCCAGAGATTGCCTTTTCTACAGTAAATTTTTCAAAAAAAAATTTTTTACTGTCGCAAATTTTAATTGCGCCAGGGATTGCCTTTTCTATAGTAAATTATTCAAAAAATAATTTTTTACTGTCGCAAATTTTAATTGCGCCAGGGATTGCCTTTTCTATAGTAAATTTTTCAAAAATAAATTTTCTACTGTCGCAAATTTTAATTGCGCCAGGGGTTGCCTTTTCTATATGAAGTTTTTCAAAAAATAATTTTCTACTGTCGCAAATTTTAATTAAGCCAGGGATTGCCTTTTCTACAGTAAATTTTTCAAAAATTAATTTTTTACTGTCGCAAATTTTAATTGCGCCAGGGATTCCCTTTTCTATAGTAAATTTTTCAAAAAAATAATTTTTTACTGTCGCAAAATTTAATTGCGCCAGGGATTGCCTTTTCTACAGTAAATTTTTCAAAAATTAATTTTTTACTGTCGCAAATTTTAAATCCGCCAGGGATTGCCTCTTCTATAGGAAAATTTTCAAATATTAATTTTTTACTGTCGCAAATTTTAATTGCGCCAGGGATTGCGTTTTCTATAGTAAATTATTCAAAAAATAATTTTTTACTGTCGCAAATTTTAAATCCGCCAGGGCTTGCCTTTTCTATAGTAAATTATTCAAAAAATAATTTTTTACTGTCGCAAATTTTAATTGCGCCAGGGATTGCTTTTCTACAGTAAATTTTTCAAAAAATAATTTTCTACTGTCGCAAATTTTAATTGCGCCAGGGATTGCCTTTTCTATAGTAAATTTTTCACAAATTAATTTTTTACTGTCGCAAATTTTAATTACGCCAGGGATTGCCTTTTCTATAGTAAATTTTTCAAAAAATAATTTTTTACTGTCGCAAATTTTAATTGCGCCAGGGATTTCCTTTTCTATAGTAAATTTTTCAAAAATAAATTTTCTACTGTCGCAAATTTTAATTGCGCCAGGGGTTGCCTTTTCTATAGTAAGTTTTTCAAAAAATAATTTTCTACTGTCGCAAATTTTAATTAAGCCAGGGATTGCCTTTTCTACAGTAAATTTTTCAAAAATTAATTTTTTACTGTCGCAAATTTTAATTGCGCCAGGGATTCCCTTTTCTATAGTAAATTTTTCAAAAAAATAATTTTTTACTGTCGCAAATTTTAATTGCGCCAGGGTTTGCCTTTTCTACAGTAAATTTTTCAAAAATTAATTTTTTTACTGTCGCAAATTTTAAATCCGCCAGGTATTTCCTTTTCTATAGTCAATTTCTCACAAATTAATTTTTTACTGTCGCAAATTTTAATTACGCCAGGGATTGCCTTTTCTATAGTAAATTATTCAAAAAATTAATTTTTTACTGTCGCAAATTTTAAATACGCCAGGGATTGCCTTTTCTACAGTAAATTATTCAAAAAATAATTTTTTACTGTCGCAAATTTTAATTGCGCCAGGAATTGCCTTTTCTACAGTAAATTTTTCAAAAAATAATTTTCTACTGTCGCAACTTTTAATTGCGCCAGGGATTGCCTTTTCTATGGTAAATTTTTCACAAATTAATTTTTTACTGTCGCAAATTTTAATTACGCCAGGGATTGCCCTTTCGATAGTAAATTTTTCAAAAAATTATTTTCTACTGTCGCAAATTTTAAGTGCGCCAGGGATTGCCTTTTCTACAGTAAATTTTGCAAAAAATAATTCTTTACTGTCGCAAATTTTAATTACGCCAGGGATTGCCTTTTCTATAGTAAATTTTGCAAAAAATAATATTTTACTGTCGCAAATTTTAAATACGCCAGGGATTGCCTTTTCTACAGTAAATTTTTCAAAAAATAATTTTTTACTGTCGCAAATTTTAATTTCGCCAGAGATTGCCTTTTCTATAGTAAATTTTTCAAAAAATAATTTTATACTGTCGCAAATTTTAATTACGCCAGGGATTGACTTTTCTATAGTAAATTATTAAAAAAAATATTTTTTATTGTCGCAAATTTTAATTGCGCCAGGGATTGCCTTTTCTATAGTAAATTTTTCAAAAATTAATTTTTTACTGTCGCAAATTTTAAATACGCCAGGGATTGCCTGTTCTATAGTAAATTATTCAAAAAATTATTTTTTACTGTCGCAAATTTTAAATACGCCAGGGATTGCCTTTTCTATAGTAAATTTTTCAAAAAATAATTTTCTACTGTCGCAAATTTTAAATAGGCCAGGGATTGGCTTTACTACAGTAAATTTTTCAAAAAATAATTTTTTACTGTCGCAAATTTTAATTACGCCAGGGATTGCCTTTTCTATAGTAAATTTTTCAAAAAATAATTTTATACTGTCGCAAATTTTAATTACGCCAGGGATTGCCTTTCCTATAGTAAATTTTTCAAAATTTAATTTTATACTGTCGCAAATTTTAATTGCGCCAGGGATTGCCTCTTCTATAGTAAATTTTGCAAAAAATAATTTTTTATTGTCGCGAATTTTAATTGCGCCAGGGATTGCCTTTTCTATAGTAAATTTTTCAAAAATTAATTTTTTAGTGTCGCAAATTTTAAATACGCCAGGGATTGCGTTTTCTATAGTAAATTATTCAAAAAATTATTTTTTTACTGTCGCAAATTTTAAATACGCCAGGGATTGCCTTTTCTAAAGTAAATTTTTCAAAAAATAATTTTCTACTGTCGCAAATTTTAAATACGCCAGGGATTGCCTTTTCTACAGTAAATTTTTCAAAAAATAATTTTTTTACAGTCGCAAATTTTAATTACGCCAGGGATTGCCTTTTCTATAGTAAATTTTTCAAAAAATAATTTTATACTGTCGCAAATTTTAATTACGCCAGGGATTGCCTTTTCTATAGTAAATTATTCAAAAAATAATTTTTTACTGTCGCAAATTTTAATTGCGCCAGGGATTGCCTTTTCTATAGTAAATTTTTCAAAAAATAATTTTCTACTGTCGCAAATTTTAATTGCGCCAGGGATTGCCTTTTCTATAGTAAGTTTTTCAAAACATAATTTTCTACTGTCGCAAATTTTAATTACGCCAGGGATTGCCTTTTCTACAGTAAATTTTTCAAAAAATAATTTTTTACTGTCGCAAATTTTAAATACGCCAGGGATTGCCTTTTCTATAGTAAATTTTTCAAAAAATTATTTTTTACTGTCGCAAATTTTAATTGCGCCAGGTATTGCCTTTTCTACTGTAAATTTTTCAAAAAATAATTGTTTACTGTCGCTAATTTTAATTGCGCCAGGGATTGCCTCTTCTATAGGAAATTTTTCAAAAATTAATTTTTTACTGTCGCAAATTTTAATTGCGCCAGGGATTGCGTTTTCTATAGTAAATTATTCAAAAAATAATTTTTTACTGTCGCAAATTTTAAATCCGCCAGGGCTTGCCTTTTCTATAGTAAATTATTCAAAAAATAATTTTTTACTGCCGCAAATTTTAATTGCGCCAGGGATTGCTTTTCTACAGTAAATTTTTCAAAAAATAATTTTCTACTGTCGCAAATTTTAATTGCGCCAGGGATTGCCTTTTCTATAGTAAATTTTTCACAAATTAATTTTTTACTGTCGCAAATTTTAATTACGCCAGGGATTGCCTTTTCTATAGTAAATTTTTCAAAAAATAATTTTTTACTGTCGCAAATTTTAATTGCGCCAGGGATTGCCTTTTCTATAGTAAATTTTCAAAAAATAATTTTCTACTGCCGCAAATTTTAATTACGCCAGGGATTGCCTTTTCTACAGTAAATTTTTCAAAAAATAATTTTTTACTGTCGCAAATTTTAAATACGCCAGGGATTGCCTTTTCTATAGTAAATTTTTCAAAAAATAATTTTTTACTGTCGTAAATTTTAATTGCGCCAGGGATTGCCTTTTCTACAGTAAATTTTTCAAAAAATAATTTTTTACTGTCGCAAATTTTAATTGCGCCAGGCATTGCCTTTTCTATAGTTAATTTTTTCAAAAATTAATTTTTTACTGTCGCAAATTTTAATTGCGCCAGGGATTGCCTTTTCTATAGTAAATTATTCAAAAAATAATTTTTTACTGTCGCAAATTTTAAATCCGCCAGGGATTGCCTTTTCTATAGTAAATTATTCAAAAAATAATTTTTTACTGTCGCAAATTTTAATTGCGCCAGGGATTGCCTTTTCTATAGTAAATTTTTCAAGAATTAATTTTTTACTGTCGCAAATTTTAATTGCGCCAGTGATTGGCTTTTCTACAGTAAATTTTTCAAAAATTAATTTTTTACTGTCGCAAATTTTAACTGCCTTTTCTATAGTAAATTATTCAAAAAATAATTTTTTACTGTCGCAAATTTTAAATCCGCCAGGGATTGCCTTTTCTATAGTAAATTTTTTAAAAAATAATTTCATACTGTCGCAAATGTTAATTACGCCAGGGATTGCCGTTTCTATAGTAAATTTTGCAAAAAATAATTTTTTACTGTCGCTAATTTTAAATACGCCAGGGATTTCCTTTTCTATAGTAAATTATTCAAAAAATAATTTTTTACTGTCGCAAATTTTAATTACGCCAGGGATTGCATTTTCTATAGTAAATTTTTCAAAAAATAATTTTCTACTGTCGCAAATTTTAATTACGCCAGGGATTGCATTTTCTATAGTACATTTTTCAAAAAATAATTTTCTACTGTCGCAAATTTTAAATACGCCAGGGATTGCCTTTTCTATAGTAAATTTTTCAAAAATTAATTTTTTACTGTCGCAAATTTTAAATACGCCAGGGATTGCCTTTTCGTTAGTAAATTTTTCAAAAAATAATTGTTTACTGTCGCAAATTTTAATTACGCCAGGGATTGCCTTTTCTACAGTAAATTTTTCAAAAAATAATTTTTTTCTGTCGCAAATTTTAATTGCGCCAGGGATTGCCTTTTCTATAGTAAATTATTCAAAAAATAATTTTTTACGGTCGCAAATTTTAATTGCGCCAGGGATTGCCTTTTCTATAGTAAATTTTTCAAAAAATAATTTTCTACTGTCGCAAATTTTAATTGCGCCAGGGATTGCCTTTTCTATAGTAAGTTTTTCAAAAAATAATTTTCTACTGTCGCAAATTTTAATTACGCCAGGGATTGCCTTTTCTACAGTAAATTTTTCAAAAAATAATTTTTTACTGTCGCAAATTTTAAATACGCCAGGGATTGACTTTTCTATAGTAAATTTTTCAAAAAATAATTTTTTACTGTCGCAAATTTTAATTGCGCCAGGTATTGCCTTTTCTACTGTAAATTTTTCAAAAAATAATTGTTTACTGTCGCAAATTTTAATTGCGCCAGGGATTGCCTTTTCTATAGGAAATTTTTCAAAAATTAATTTTTTACTGTCGCAAATTTTAATTGCGCCAGGGATTGCCTTTTCTATAGTAAATTATTCAAAAAATAATTTTTTACTGTCGCAAATTTTAAATCCGCCAGGGATTGCCTTTTCTATAGTAAATTATTCAAAAAATAATTTTTTACTGTCGCAAATTTTAATTGCGCCAGGGATTGCCTTTTCTACAGTAAATTTTTCAAAAAATAATTTTCTACTGTCGCAAATTTTAATTGCGCCAGGGATTGCTTTTCTACAGTAAATTTTTCAAAAAATAATTTTCTACTGTCGCAAATTTTAATTGCGCCAGGGATTGCCTTTTCTATAGTAAATTTTTCACAAATTAATTTTTTACTGTCGCAAATTTTAATTAAGCCAGGGATTGCCTTTTCTATAATAAATTTTTCAAAAAATTATTTTTTACTGTCGCAAATTTTAATTGCGCCTGGGATTGCCTTTTCTATAGTAAATTTTCAAAAAATAATTTTCTACTGCCGCAAATCTTAATTACGCCAGGGATTGCCTTTTCTACAGTAAATTTTTGAAAAAATAATTTTTTACTGTCGCAAATTTTAAATACGCCAGGGATTGCCTTTTCTATAGTAAATTTTTCAAAAAATAATTTTTTACTGTCGTAAATTTTAATTGCGCCAGGGATTGCCTTTTCTACAGTAAATTTTTCAAAAAATAATTTTTTATTGTCGCAAATTTTAATTGCGCCAGGCATTGCCTTTTCTATAGTTAATTTTTCAAAAATTAATTTTTTACTGTCGCAAATTTTAATTGCGCCCGGGATTGCCTTTTCTATAGTAAATTATTCAAAAAATAATTTTTTTATTTCGCAAATTTTAAATCCGCCAGGGATTGCCTTTTCTATAGTAAATTATTCAAAAAATAATTTTTTAATGTCGCAAATTTTAATTGCGCCAGGGATTGCCTTTTCTATAGTAAATTTTTCAAGAATTAATTTTTTACTGTCGCAAATTTTAATTGCGCCAGTGATTGCCTTTTCTACAGTAAATTTTTCAAAAATTAATTTTTTACTGTCGCAAATTTTAATTGCACCAGGGATTGCCTTTTCTATAGTAAATTATTCAAAAAATAATTTCTTACTGTCGCAAATTTTAAATCCGCCAGGGATTGCCTTTTCTATAGTAAATTATTCAAAAAATAATTTTTTACTGTCGCAAATTTTAAATCCGTCAAGGATTGCCTTTTCTATAGTAAATTTTTCAAAAATTAATTTTTTACTGTCGCAAATTTTAATTGCGCCAGGGATTGTCTTTTCTATAGTAAATTTTTCAAAAAAATAATTTACTACTGTCGGAAATTTTAACTACGCCAGGGATTGCCTTTTCTACAGTAAATTTTTCAAAAAATAATTTTTTACTGTCGCAAATTTTAATTGCACCAGGGATTGCCTTTTCTATAGTAAATTATTCAAAAAATAATTTTTTACTGTCGCAAATTTTAAATCCGCCAGGGATTGCCTTTTCTATAGTAAATTATTCAAAAATAATTTTTTACTGTCGCAAATTTTAAATCCGGCAGGGATTGCCTTTTCTATAGTAAATTTTGCAAAAAATAATTTTTTACTGTCGCAAATTTTAATTACGCCAGGGATTGCCTTTTCTATTGTAAATTTTTCAAAAAATAATTTTCTGCTGTCACAAATTTTAATTGCGCCAGGGATTGCCTTTTCTTCAGTAAATTTTTCAAAAATTAATTTTTTACTGTCGCAAATTTTAAATCCGCCAGGGATTGCTTTTCTATAGTAAATTATTCAAAAAATAATTTTTTACTGTCACAAATTTTAATTGCGCCGTGGATTGCCTTTTCTATAGTAAATTTTTCACAAATTAATTTTTTACTGTCGCAAATTTTAAATCCGCCAGGGATTGCCTTTTCTATAGTAAATTTTTCAAAAATTAATTTTTTACTGTCGCAAATTTTAAATACGCCAGGGATTGCCTTTTCTATAGTAAATTTTTCAAAAAATAATTTTTTTACTGTCGCAAATTTTAATTACGCCAGGGATTGCCTTTTCTACAGTAAATTTTTCAAAAAATAATTTTTTACTGTCGCAAATTTTAATTGCGCCAGGGATTGCCTTTTCTATAGTAAATTATTCAAAAAATAATTTTTTACTGTCGCAAATTTTAATTACGCCAGGGATTGCCTTTTCTATAGTAAATTTTTCAAAAATAATTTTCTACTGTCGCAAATTTTAATTGCGCCAGGGATTGCCTTTTCTATAGTAAATTTTTCAAAAAATAATTTTATACTGTCGCAAATTTTAATTACGCCAGGGATTGCCTTTTCTATAGTAAATTTTTCAAAATTTAATTTTATATTGTCGCAAATTTTAATTGCGCCAGGGATTGCCTCTTCTATAGTAAATTTAGCAAAAATAATTTTTTATTGTCGCAAATTTTAATTACGCCAGGGATTGCCTTTTCTATAGTAAATTTTGCAAAAAATAATTTTTTACTGTCGCAAATTTTAATTACTCCAGGGATTGCCTTTTCTACAGTAAATTTTTCAAAAACTAATTTTTTACTGTCGCAAATTTTAATTGCGCCAGGGATTGCCTTTTCTACAGTAAATTTTTCAAAAATTAATTTTTTACTGTCGCAAATTTTAAATCCGTCAGGGATTGCCTTTTCTATAGTCAATTTTTCACAAATTAATTTTTTACTGTCGCAAATTTTAATTACGCCAGGGATTGCCTTTTCTGTAGTAAATTATTCAAAAAAATAATTTTTTACTGTCGCAAATTTTAAATACGCCAGGGATTGCCTTTTCTACAGTAAATTTTTCAAAAAATAATTTTTTACTGTCGCACATTTTAATTGCGCCAGGGATTGCCTTTTCTACAGTAAATTTTTCAAAAAATAATTTTCTACTGTCGCAAATTTTAACTGCGCCAGGGAATGCTTTTCTACAGTAAATTTTTCAAAAAATAATTTCCTACTGTCGCAAATTTTAATTGAGCCACGGATTGCCTTTTATATAGTAAATTTTTCACAAATTAATTTTTTACTGTCGCAAATTTTAATTACGTCAGAGATTGCCTTTTCTATAGTAAATTTTTCAAAAAATAATTTTCTACTGTCGCAAATTTTAATTGCGCCAGGGATTGCCTTTTCTACAGTAAATTTTTCAAAAAATAATTTTCTATTGTCACAAATTATAATTGCGCCAGGGATTGCCTTTTCTACAGTAAATTTTTCAAAAGATAATTTCTTACTGTCGCAAATTTTAATTGCGCCATGCATTGCCTTTTCTATAGTTAATTTTTCAAAAATTAATTTTTTACTGTCGCAAATATTAATTGCGCCAGGGATTGCCTTTTCTGTAGTAAATTATTCAAAAAATAATTTGTTACTGTCGCAAATTTTAAATCCGCCAAGGATTGCCTTTTCTATAGTAAATTATTCAAAAAATAATTTTTTACTGTCGCAAATTTTAATTGCGCCAGGGATTGCCTTTTCTATAGTAAATTTT
>CAWVNZ010002620.1:0-24000 GCA_963930735.1 Dioctria linearis
TATTCAAAAAATAATTTTTTACTGTCGCAAATTTTAATTGCGCCAGGGATTGCCTTTTCTACAGTAAATTTTTCAAAAAATAATTTTTTACTGTCGCAAATTTTAATTACGCCAGGGATTGCCTTTCCTATAGTAATTTTTTCACAAATTAATTTTTTACTGTCGCAAATTTTAATTACGCCTGGGATTGCCTTTTCTATAGTAAATTTTTCAAAAATTAATTTTTTACTGTCGCAAATTGTAATTGCGCCAGGGATTACCTTTTCTATAGTAAATTTTTCAAAAAATAATTTTTTACTGTCGCAAATTCTAAATCCACCAGGGATTGCCATTTCTATAGTAAATTATTCAAAAAATAATTTTTTACTGTCGCAAATTTTAATTGCGCCAGGGATTGCCTTTTCTATAGTAAATTATTCAAAAAATAATTTTTTACTGTCGCAATTTTTAATTGCGCCAGGGATTGCCTTTTCTACAGTAAATTTTTGAAAAAATAATTTTTTACTGTCTCAAATTTTAATTGCGCCAGGGAATGCCTTTTCTATAGTAAATTTTTCAAAAAATAATTTTTTTACTGTCGCACATTTTAAATCCGCCAGGGACTGCCTTTTCTATAGTAAATTTTTCACAAATTAATTTTCTACTGTCGCAAATTTTAATTGCGCCAGGGATTGCCTTTTCTATAGTAAATTATTCAAAAAATAATTTTTTTCTGTCGCAAATTTTAAATCCGCCAGGGATTGCCTTTTCTATAGTAAATTTTGCAAAAAATAATTTTTTACTGTCGCAAATTTTAATTGCGCCAAGGATTGCCTTTTCTACAGTAAATTTTAAACAAATTAATTTTTTACTGTCGCAAATTTTAATTGCGCCAGGGATTACTTTTTTTTTTTGGTAAATTTTTCAAAAAATAATTTTTTACTGTCGCAAATTTTAAATCCGCCAGGGATTGCCTTTTCTATAGTAAATTATTCAAAAAATAATTTTTTACTGTCGCAAATTTTAATTGCGCCAGGGATTGCCTTTTCTACAGTAAATTTTTCAAAAAAATATTTTTTTACTGTCGCAAATTTTAATTACGCCAGGGATTGCCTTTTATATAGTAAATAATTCAAAAAATAATTTTATACTGTCGCAAAATTTTAAATACGCCATGGATTTCCTTTTCTACAGTAAATTTTGCAAAAAATAATTCTTTACTGTCGCAAGTTTTAATTGCGCCAGGGATTGCCTTTTCTATAGTAAATTTTTCACAAATTAATTTTTTCTGTCGCAAATTTTAGTTACGCCAGGGATTGCCTTTTCTATAGTAAATTTTTCAAAAATTAATTTTTTACTGTCGAAAATTGTAATTGCGCCAGGGATTACTTTTTTTTTTTGGTAAATTTTTCAAAAAATAATTTTTTACTGTCGCAAATTTTAAATCCGCCAGGGATTGCCTTTTCTATAGTAAATTATTCAAAAAATAATTTTTTACTGTCGCAAATTTTAATTGCGCCAGGGATTGCCTTTTGTACAGTAAATTTTTCAAAAAATAATTTTTTACTGTCGCAAATTTTAATTACGCCAGGGATTGCCTTTTCTATAGTAAATAATTCAAAAAATAATTTTATACTGTCGCAAATTTTAAATACGCCATGGATTGCCTTTTCTACAGTAAATTTTGCAAAAAATAATTCTTTACTGTCGCAAGTTTTAATTGCGCCAGGGATTGCCTTTTCTATAGTAAATTTTTCAAAAATTAATTTTTTACTGTCGCAAATTTTAATTGCGCCAGGGATTGCCTTTTCTAGAGTAAATTTTTCAAAAAATTAATTTTTTACTGTCGAAAATTTTAATTACGCCAGGGATTGCCTTTTCTACAGTAAATTTTGCAAAAAATAATTTTTTACTGTCGCAAATTTTAATTACGCCAGGGATTGCCTCTTCTACAGTAAATTTTGCAAAAAATAATTTTTTACTGTCACAAATTTTAATTGCGCCAGGGATTGCCTTTTCTATAGTAAATTTTGCACAAAATATTTTTTTACTGTCGCAAATTTTAATTACGCCAGGGATTGCCTTTTCTACAGTAAATTTTTCAAAAAATAATTTTTTACTGTCGCAAATTTTAAATACGCCAGGGATTGCCTTTTCTGTAGTAAATTTTGCAAAAAATAATTTTTTACTGCCGCAAATTTTAATTGCGCCAAGGATTGCCTTTTCTACAGTAAATTTTTCACAAAGTAATTTTTTACTGTCGCAAATTTTAATTACGCCAAGGATTGCCTTTTCTATAGTAAATTTTCCAAAAAATAATTTTTTACTGTCGCAAATTTTAATTGCGCCAGGGATTGCATTTTTATAGTAAATTTTCAAAAAATAACTTTTTACTGTCGCAAATTTTAATTGCGCCAGGGATTGCCTTTTCTACAGTAAATTTTTCAAAAAATAATTTTCTACTGTCGCAAATTTTAATTGCGCCAGGGATTGCCTTTTCTACAGTAAATTTTTCAAAAAATAATTTTTTACTGTCGGAAATTTTAATTGCGCCAGGGATTGCCTTTTCTATAGTAAATTTTTCACAAATTAATTTTTTACTGTCGCAAATTTTAATTACGCCAGGGATTGCCTATTCTATAGTAAATTTTTGAAAAATTAATTTTTTACTGTCGCAAATTGTAATTGCGCCAGGGATTACCTTTTCTATAGTAAATTTTTCAAAAAATAATTTTTTACTGTCTCAAATTTTAAATCCGCCAGGGATTGCCTTTTCTATAGTAAATTATTCAAAAAATAATTTTTTACTGTCGCAAATTTTAATTGCGCCAGGGATTGCCTTTTCTACAGTAAATTTTTCAAAAAATAATTTTTTACTGTCGCAAATTTTAATTACGCCAGGGATTGCCTTTTCTATAGTAAATTATTCAAAAAATAATTTTTTACTGTCGCAAATTTTAATTGAGCCAGGGATTGCCTTTTCTATAGTAAATTATTCAAAAAATAATTTTTTACTGTCGCAAATTTTAATTGCGCCAGGGATTTCCTTTTCTATAGTAAATTTTGCAAAAAATAATTTTTTACTGTCGCAAGTTTTAATTGCGCCAGGGATTGCCTTTTCTATAGTAAATTTTTCACAAATTAATTTTTTACTGTCGCAAATTTTAGTTACGCCAGGGATTGCCTTTTCTATAGTAAATTTTTCAAAAATTAATTTTTTACTGTCGCAAATTGTAATTGCGCCAGGGATTACTTTTTTTTTTTGGTAAATTTTTCAAAAAATAATTTTTTACTGTCGCAAATTTTAAATCCGCCAGGGATTGCCTTTTCTATAGTAAATTATTCAAAAAATAATTTTTTACTGTCGCAAATTTTAATTGCGCCAGGGATTGCCTTTTCTACAGTAAATTTTTCAAAAAATAATTTTTTACTGTCGCAAATTTTAATTACGCCAGGGACTGCCTTTTCTATAGTAAATAATACAAAAAAAATAATTTTATACTGTCGCAAATTTTAAATACGCCAGGGATTGCCTTTTCTACAGTAAATTTTGCAAAAAATAATATTTTACTGTCGCAAGTTTTAATTGCGCCAGGGATTGCCTTTTCTATAGTAAATTATTCAAAAAATAATTTTTTACTGTCGCAAATTTTAATTGCGCCGGGATTGCCTTTTCTACAGTAAATTTTTCAAAAAATTAATTTTTTACTGTCGAAAATTTTAATTACGCCAGGGATTGCCTTTTCTATAGTAAATTTTGCAAAAAATAATTTTTTACTGTCGCAATTTTTAATTACGCCAAGGATTGCCTTTTCTACAGTAAATTTTACAAAAAATAATTTTTGACTGTCACAAATTTTAATTGCGCCAGGGATTGCCTTTTCTATAGTAAATTTTGCAAAAAATATTTTTTTACTGTCGCAAATTTTAATTACGCCAGGGATTGCCTTTTATACAGTAAATTTTTCAAAAAATAATTTTTTACTGTCGCAAATTTTAATTACGCCAGGGATTGCCTTTTCTATATTAAATTTTTCAAAAATTAATTTTTTACTGTCGCAAATTTTAAATACGCCAGGGATTGCCTTTTCTATAGTAAATTTTGCAAAAAATAATTTTTTACTGTCGCAAATTTTAATTGCGCCAAGGATTGCCTTTTCTACAGTAAATTTTTCACAAATTAATTTTTTACTGTCGCAAATTTTAATTACGCCAGGGATTGCCTATTCTATAGTAAATTTTTGAAAAATTAATTTTTTACTGTCGCAAATTGTAATTGCGCCAGGGATTACCTTTTCTATAGTAAATTTTTCAAAAAATAATTTTTTACTGTCGCAAATTTTAAATCCGCCAAGGATTGCCATTTCTATAGTAAATTATTCAAAAAATAATTTTTTACTGTCGCAAATTTTAATTGCGCCAGGGATTGCTTTTTCTACAGTAAATTTTTCAAAAAATAATTTTTTACTGTCGCAAATTTTAATTACGCCAGGGATTGCGTTTTCTATAGTAAATTAATCAAAAAATAATTTTATACTGTCGCAAATTTTAATTGCGCCAGGGATTGTGTTTTCTATAGTAAATTATTCAAAAAATAATTTTTTACTGACGCAAATTTTAATTGCGCCAGGGATTGCCTTTTCTATAGTAACTTATTCAAAAAATAATTTTTTACTGTCGCAAATTTTAGTTGCACCAGGGATTGCCTTTTCTATAGTAAATTATTCAAAAAATAAATTTTTACTGTCGCAAATTTTAATTGCGCCAGGGATTGCCTTTTCTATAGTAAATTATTCAAAAACTAATTTTATACTGTCGCAAATTTTAAATATGCCAGGGATTGCCTTTTCTACAGTAAATTTTGAAAAAAATAATTTTTTACTGTCGCAAGTTTTAATTGCGCCAGGGATTGCCTTTTCTATAGTAAATTTTTCAAAAATTAATTTGTTACTGTCGCAAATTTTAATTTCGCCAGGGATTGCCCTTTCTATAGTAAATTTTGCAAAAAATAATTTTTTACTGTCGCAAATTTTAAATACGCCATGGATTGCTATTTCTATAGTAAATTTTTCAAAAATTAATTTTTTACTGTCGCAAATTTCAAATACGCCATGGATTGCCTTTTCTATAGTAAATTTTGCAAAAAATAATTTTTTACTGTCGCAAATTTTAATTGCGCCAAGGATTGCCTTTTCTACATTAAATTTTTCACAAATTAATTTTTTACTGTCGCAAATTTTAATTACGCCAGGGATTGCCTTTTCTACATTAAATTTTTCACAAATTAATTTTTTACTGTCGCAAATTTTAATTACGCCAGGGATTGCCTTTTCTATAGTAAATAATTCAAAAAATAATTTTATACTGTCGCAAATTTTAAATACGCCATGGATTGCCTTTTCTACAGTAAATTTTGCAAAAAATAATTCTTTACTGTCGCAAGTTTTAATTGCGCCAGGGATTGCCTTTTCTATAGTAAATTTTTCAAAAATTAATTTTTTACTGTCGCAAATTTTAATTGCGCCAGGGATTGCCTTTTCTAGAGTAAATTTTTCAAAAAATTAATTTTTTACTGTCGAAAATTTTAATTACGCCAGGGATTGCCTTTTCTACAGTAAATTTTGCAAAAAATAATTTTTTACTGTCGCAAATTTTAATTACGCCAGGGATTGCCTCTTCTACAGTAAATTTTGCAAAAAATAATTTTTTACTGTCACAAATTTTAATTGCGCCAGGGATTGCCTTTTCTATAGTAAATTTTGCACAAAATATTTTTTTACTGTCGCAAATTTTAATTACGCCAGGGATTGCCTTTTCTACAGTAAATTTTTCAAAAAATAATTTTTTACTGTCGCAAATTTTAAATACGCCAGGGATTGCCTTTTCTGTAGTAAATTTTGCAAAAAATAATTTTTTACTGCCGCAAATTTTAATTGCGCCAAGGATTGCCTTTTCTACAGTAAATTTTTCACAAAGTAATTTTTTATTGTCGCAAATTTTAATTACGCCAAGGATTGCCTTTTCTATAGTAAATTTTCCAAAAAATAATTTTTTACTGTCGCAAATTTTAATTGCGCCAGGGATTGCATTTTTATAGTAAATTTTCAAAAAATAACTTTTTACTGTCGCAAATTTTAATTGCGCCAGGGATTGCCTTTTCTACAGTAAATTTTTCAAAAAATAATTTTCTACTGTCGCAAATTTTAATTGCGCCAGGGATTGCCTTTTCTACAGTAAATTTTTCAAAAAATAATTTTTTACTGTCGGAAATTTTAATTGCGCCAGGGATTGCCTTTTCTATAGTAAATTTTTCACAAATTAATTTTTTACTGTCGCAAATTTTAATTACGCCAGGGATTGCCTATTCTATAGTAAATTTTTGAAAAATTAATTTTTTACTGTCGCAAATTGTAATTGCGCCAGGGATTACCTTTTCTATAGTAAATTTTTCAAAAAATAATTTTTTACTGTCTCAAATTTTAAATCCGCCAGGGATTGCCTTTTCTATAGTAAATTATTCAAAAAATAATTTTTTACTGTCGCAAATTTTAATTGCGCCAGGGATTGCCTTTTCTACAGTAAATTTTTCAAAAAATAATTTTTTACTGTCGCAAATTTTAATTACGCCAGGGATTGCCTTTTCTATAGTAAATTATTCAAAAAATAATTTTTTACTGTCGCAAATTTTAATTGAGCCAGGGATTGCCTTTTCTATAGTAAATTATTCAAAAAATAATTTTTTACTGTCGCAAATTTTAATTGCGCCAGGGATTTCCTTTTCTATAGTAAATTTTGCAAAAAATAATTTTTTACTGTCGCAAGTTTTAATTGCGCCAGGGATTGCCTTTTCTATAGTAAATTTTTCACAAATTAATTTTTTACTGTCGCAAATTTTAGTTACGCCAGGGATTGCCTTTTCTATAGTAAATTTTTCAAAAATTAATTTTTTACTGTCGCAAATTGTAATTGCGCCAGGGATTACTTTTTTTTTTTGGTAAATTTTTCAAAAAATAATTTTTTACTGTCGCAAATTTTAAATCCGCCAGGGATTGCCTTTTCTATAGTAAATTATTCAAAAAATAATTTTTTACTGTCGCAAATTTTAATTGCGCCAGGGATTGCCTTTTCTACAGTAAATTTTTCAAAAAATAATTTTTTACTGTCGCAAATTTTAATTACGCCAGGGACTGCCTTTTCTATAGTAAATAATACAAAAAAAATAATTTTATACTGTCGCAAATTTTAAATACGCCAGGGATTGCCTTTTCTACAGTAAATTTTGCAAAAAATAATATTTTACTGTCGCAAGTTTTAATTGCGCCAGGGATTGCCTTTTCTATAGTAAATTATTCAAAAAATAATTTTTTACTGTCGCAAATTTTAATTGCGCCGGGATTGCCTTTTCTACAGTAAATTTTTCAAAAAATTAATTTTTTACTGTCGAAAATTTTAATTACGCCAGGGATTGCCTTTTCTATAGTAAATTTTGCAAAAAATAATTTTTTACTGTCGCAATTTTTAATTACGCCAAGGATTGCCTTTTCTACAGTAAATTTTACAAAAAATAATTTTTTACTGTCACAAATTTTAATTGCGCCAGGGATTGCCTTTTCTATAGTAAATTTTGCAAAAAATATTTTTTTACTGTCGCAAATTTTAATTACGCCAGGGATTGCCTTTTCTACAGTAAATTTTTCAAAAAATAATTTTTTACTGTCGCAAATTTTAATTACGCCAGGGATTGCCTTTTCTATATTAAATTTTTCAAAAATTAATTTTTTACTGTCGCAAATTTTAAATACGCCAGGGATTGCCTTTTCTATAGTAAATTTTGCAAAAAATAATTTTTTACTGTCGCAAATTTTAATTGCGCCAAGGATTGCCTTTTCTACAGTAAATTTTTCACAAATTAATTTTTTACTGTCGCAAATTTTAATTACGCCAGGGATTGCCTATTCTATAGTAAATTTTTGAAAAATTAATTTTTTACTGTCGCAAATTGTAATTGCGCCAGGGATTACCTTTTCTATAGTAAATTTTTCAAAAAATAATTTTTTACTGTCGCAAATTTTAAATCCGCCAAGGATTGCCATTTCTATAGTAAATTATTCAAAAAATAATTTTTTACTGTCGCAAATTTTAATTGCGCCAGGGATTGCTTTTTCTACAGTAAATTTTTCAAAAAATAATTTTTTACTGTCGCAAATTTTAATTACGCCAGGGATTGCGTTTTCTATAGTAAATTAATCAAAAAATAATTTTATACTGTCGCAAATTTTAATTGCGCCAGGGATTGTGTTTTCTATAGTAAATTATTCAAAAAATAATTTTTTACTGACGCAAATTTTAATTGCGCCAGGGATTGCCTTTTCTATAGTAACTTATTCAAAAAATAATTTTTTACTGTCGCAAATTTTAGTTGCACCAGGGATTGCCTTTTCTATAGTAAATTATTCAAAAAATAAATTTTTACTGTCGCAAATTTTAATTGCGCCAGGGATTGCCTTTTCTATAGTAAATTATTCAAAAACTAATTTTATACTGTCGCAAATTTTAAATATGCCAGGGATTGCCTTTTCTACAGTAAATTTTGAAAAAAATAATTTTTTACTGTCGCAAGTTTTAATTGCGCCAGGGATTGCCTTTTCTATAGTAAATTTTTCAAAAATTAATTTGTTACTGTCGCAAATTTTAATTTCGCCAGGGATTGCCCTTTCTATAGTAAATTTTGCAAAAAATAATTTTTTACTGTCGCAAATTTTAAATACGCCATGGATTGCTATTTCTATAGTAAATTTTTCAAAAATTAATTTTTTACTGTCGCAAATTTCAAATACGCCATGGATTGCCTTTTCTATAGTAAATTTTGCAAAAAATAATTTTTTACTGTCGCAAATTTTAATTGCGCCAAGGATTGCCTTTTCTACATTAAATTTTTCACAAATTAATTTTTTACTGTCGCAAATTTTAATTACGCCAGGGATTGCCTTTTCTATAGTAAATTTTTCAAAAAATAATTTTTTACTGTCGCAAATTTTAATTGCGCCAGGGATTTCCTTTTCTATAGTAAATTTTGCAAAAAATAATTTTTTACTGTCGCAAGTTTTAATTGCGCCAGGGATTGCCTTTTCTATAGTAAATTTTTCACAAATTAATTTTTTACTGTCGCAAATTTTAGTTACGCCAGGGATTGCCTTTTCTATAGTAAATTTTTCAAAAATTAATTTTTTACTGTCGCAAATTGTAATTGCGCCAGGGATTACTTTTTTTTTTTGGTAAATTTTTCAAAAAATAATTTTTTACTGTCGCAAATTTTAAATCCGCCAGGGATTGCCTTTTCTATAGTAAATTATTCAAAAAATAATTTTTTACTGTCGCAAATTTTAATTGCGCCAGGGATTGCCTTTTCTACAGTAAATTTTTCAAAAAATAATTTTTTACTGTCGCAAATTTTAATTACGCCAGGGACTGCCTTTTCTATAGTAAATAATACAAAAAAAATAATTTTATACTGTCGCAAATTTTAAATACGCCAGGGATTGCCTTTTCTACAGTAAATTTTGCAAAAAATAATATTTTACTGTCGCAAGTTTTAATTGCGCCAGGGATTGCCTTTTCTATAGTAAATTATTCAAAAAATAATTTTTTACTGTCGCAAATTTTAATTGCGCCGGGATTGCCTTTTCTACAGTAAATTTTTCAAAAAATTAATTTTTTACTGTCGAAAATTTTAATTACGCCAGGGATTGCCTTTTCTATAGTAAATTTTGCAAAAAATAATTTTTTACTGTCGCAATTTTTAATTACGCCAAGGATTGCCCTTTCTACAGTAAATTTTGCAAAAAATAATTTTTTACTGTCACAAATTTTAATTGCGCCAGGGATTGCCTTTTCTATAGTAAATTTTGCAAAAAATATTTTTTTACTGTCGCAAATTTTAATTACGCCAGGGATTGCCTTTTCTACAGTAAATTTTTCAAAAAATAATTTTTTACTGTCGCAAATTTTAATTACGCCAGGGATTGCCTTTTCTATATTAAATTTTTCAAAAATTAATTTTTTACTGTCGCAAATTTTAAATACGCCAGGGATTGCCTTTTCTATAGTAAATTTTGCAAAAAATAATTTTTTACTGTCGCAAATTTTAATTGCGCCAAGGATTGCCTTTTCTACAGTAAATTTTTCACAAATTAATTTTTTACTGTCGCAAATTTTAATTACGCCAGGGATTGCCTATTCTATAGTAAATTTTTGAAAAATTAATTTTTTACTGTCGCAAATTGTAATTGCGCCAGGGATTACCTTTTCTATAGTAAATTTTTCAAAAAATAATTTTTTACTGTCGCAAATTTTAAATCCGCCAAGGATTGCCATTTCTATAGTAAATTATTCAAAAAATAATTTTTTACTGTCGCAAATTTTAATTGCGCCAGGGATTGCTTTTTCTACAGTAAATTTTTCAAAAAATAATTTTTTACTGTCGCAAATTTTAATTACGCCAGGGATTGCGTTTTCTATAGTAAATTAATCAAAAAATAATTTTATACTGTCGCAAATTTTAATTGCGCCAGGGATTGTGTTTTCTATAGTAAATTATTCAAAAAATAATTTTTTACTGACGCAAATTTTAATTGCGCCAGGGATTGCCTTTTCTATAGTAACTTATTCAAAAAATAATTTTTTACTGTCGCAAATTTTAGTTGCACCAGGGATTGCCTTTTCTATAGTAAATTATTCAAAAAATAAATTTTTACTGTCGCAAATTTTAATTGCGCCAGGGATTGCCTTTTCTATAGTAAATTATTCAAAAACTAATTTTATACTGTCGCAAATTTTAAATATGCCAGGGATTGCCTTTTCTACAGTAAATTTTGAAAAAAATAATTTTTTACTGTCGCAAGTTTTAATTGCGCCAGGGATTGCCTTTTCTATAGTAAATTTTTCAAAAATTAATTTGTTACTGTCGCAAATTTTAATTTCGCCAGGGATTGCCCTTTCTATAGTAAATTTTGCAAAAAATAATTTTTTACTGTCGCAAATTTTAAATACGCCATGGATTGCTATTTCTATAGTAAATTTTTCAAAAATTAATTTTTTACTGTCGCAAATTTCAAATACGCCATGGATTGCCTTTTCTATAGTAAATTTTGCAAAAAATAATTTTTTACTGTCGCAAATTTTAATTGCGCCAAGGATTGCCTTTTCTACATTAAATTTTTCACAAATTAATTTTTTACTGTCGCAAATTTTAATTACGCCAGGGGTTGCCTTTTCTATAGTAAATTTTTCAAAAAATAATTTTTTACTGTCGCAATTTTTAATTGCGCCAGGGATTGCCTTTTCTATAGTAAATTTTCAAAAAATAATTTTTTACTGTCGCAAATTTTAATTGCGCCAGGGATTGCCTTTTCTACAGTAAATTTTTCAAAAAATAATTTTCTACTGTCTCAAATTTTTATTGCGCCAGGGACTGCCTTTTCTACAGTAAATTTTTCAAAAAATAATTTTTTACTGTCGCAAATTTTAATTGCGCCAGGGATTGCCTTTTCTATAGTAAATTTTTCACAAATTAATTTTTTAATGTCGCAAATTTTTATTACGCCAGGGATTGCCTTTTCTATAGTAAATTTTTGAAAAATTAATTTTTTACTGTCGCAAATTGTAATTGCGCCAGGGATTACCTTTTCTATAGTAAATTTTTCAAAAAATAATTTTTTACTGTCGCAAATTTTAAATCCGCCAGGGATTGCCATTTCTATAGTAAATTATTCAAAAAATTATTTTTTACTGTCGCAAATTTTAATTGCGCCAGGGATTGCCTTTTCTACAGTAAATTTTTCAAAAAATAATTTTTTACTGTCGCAAATTTTAATTACGCCAGGGATTGCCTTTTCTATAGTAAATTATTCAAAAAATAATTTTTTACTGTCGCAAATTTTAACTGCGCCAGGGATTGCCTTTTCTATAGTAAATTATTCAAAAAATTATTTTTTTCTGTAGCAATTTTTAATTGCGCCAGGGATTGCCTTTCCTATAGTAAATTTTTCACAAATTAATTTTTTACTGTCGCAAATTTTAATTACGCCAGGGATTGCCTTTTCTATAGTAAATTTTTCAAAAATTAATTTTTTACTGTCGCAAATTGTAACTGCGCCAGGGATTGCCTTTTCTATAGTAAATTTTGCAAAAAATAATTTTTTACTGTCGCAAATTTTAACTGCGCCAATGATTGCCTTTTCTACAGTAAATTTTTCAGAAATTAATTTTTTACTGTCGCAAATTTTAATTACGCCAGGGATTGCCTTTTCTATAGTAAATTTTTCAAAAAATAATTTTTTACTGTCGCAAATTTTAATTGCGCCAGGGATTGCCTTTTCTACAGTAAATTTTTCAAAAAATAATTTTTTACTGTCGCAAATTTTAATTGCACCAGGGATTGCCTTTTCTATAGTAAATTTTTCACAAATTAATTTTTTACGGTCGCAAATTTTGATTACGCCAGGGATTGCCTATTCTATAGTAAATTTTTGAAAAATTAATTTTTTACTGTCGCAAATTGTAATTGCGCCAGGGATTACCTTTTCTATAGTAAATTTTTCAAAAAATAATTTTTTACTGTCGCAAATTTTAAATAAGCCAGGGATTGCCATTTCTATAGTAAATTATTCAAAAAATAATTTTTTTCTGTCGCAAATTTTAATTGCGCCAGGGATTGCCTTTTCTACAGTAAATTTTTCAAAAATTAATTTTTTACTGTCGCAAATTGTAATTGCGCCAGTGATTACCTTTTCTATAGTAAATTTTTCAAAAAATAATTTTTTACTGTCGCAAATTCTAAATCCGCCAAGGATTTCCATTTCTATATTAAATTATTCAAAAAAGAATTTTTTACTGTCGCAAATTTTAATTGCGCCAGGGATTGCCTTTTCTACAGTAAATTTTTCAAAAAATAAATTTTTACTGTCGCAAATTTTAATTGCGCCAGGGATTGCCTTTTCTATAGTAAATTTTTCACAAATTAATTTTTTACGGTCGCAAATTTTGATTACGCCAGGGATTGCCTATTCTATAGTAAATTTTTGAAAAATTAATTTTTTACTGTCGCAAATTGTAATTGCGCCAGGGATTACCTTTTCTATAGTAAATTTTTCAAAAAATAATTTTTTACTGTCGCAAATTTTAAATCCGCCAGGGATTGCCTTTTCTACAGTAAATTTTTCAAAAAATAATTTTCTACTGTCGCAAATTTTAATTGCGCCAGGGATTGCCTTTTCTACAGTAAATTTTTCAAAAAATAATTTTTTACTGTCGCAAATTTTAATTGCGCCAGGGATTGCCTTTTCTATAGTAAATTTTTCACAAATTAATTTTTTTATGGTCGCAAATTTTGATTACGCCAGGGATTGCCTATTCTATAGTAAATTTTTGAAAAATTAATTTTTTACTGTCGCAAATTGTAATTGCGCCAGGGATTGCCTTTTCTACAGTAAATTTTTCAAAATTAATTTTTTACTGTCGCAAATTGTAATTGCGCCAGGGATTACCTTTTCTATAGTAAATTTTTCAAAAAATAATTTTCTACTGTCGCAAATTTTAATTACGCCAGGGATTGCCTTTCCTATAGTAAATTTTTCACAAATTAATTTTTTACTGCCGCAAGTTTTAATTACGCCAGGGATTGCCTTTTCTATAGTAAATTTTTCAAAAATTAATTTTTTACTGTCGCAAATTGTAATTGCGCCAGGGATTACCTTTTCTATAGTAAATTTTTCAAAAAATAATTTTTTACTGTCGCAAATTCTAAATCCGCCAGGTATTTCCATTTCTATAATAAATTATTCAAAAAATAATTTTTTACTGTCGCAAATTTTAATTGCGCCAGGGATTGCCTTTTCTATAGTAAATTATTCAAAAAAATAATTTTTTATTGTCGCAATTTTTAATTGCGCCAGGGATTGCCTTTCCTATAGTAAATTTTTCACAAATTAGTTTTGTACTGTCGCAAATTTTAATTACGCCAGGGCTTGCCTTTTCTATAGTAAATTTTTCAAAAATTAATTTTTTACTGTCGCAAATTGTAACTGCGCCAGGGATTGCCTTTTCTATAGTAAGTTTTGCAAAAAATGATTTTTTACTGTCGCAAATTTTAATTGCGCTAATGATTGCCTTTTCTACAGTAAATTTTTCACAAATTAATTTTTTACTGTCGCAAATTTTAATTACGCCAGGGATTGCCTTTTCTATAGTAAATTTTTCAAAAAATAATTTTTTACTGTCGCAAATTTTAATTGCGCCAGGGATTGCCTTTTCTATAGTAAATTATTCAAAAAATAATTTTTTACTGTCGCAAATTTTAATTGCGCCAGGGATTGCCTTTTCTACAGTAAATTTTTCAAAAAAATTATTTTCTACTGTCGCAAATTTTAATTGCGCCAGGGATTGCCTTTTCTACAGTAAATTTTTCAAAAAATAATTTTTTACTGTCGCAATTTTTAATTGCGCCAGGGATTGCCTTAACCATAGTAAATTTTTCACAAATTAATTTTTTACTGTCGCAAATTTTAATTACGCCAGGGATTGCCTTTTCTATAGTAAATTTTTCAAAAATTAATTTTTTACTGTCGCAAATTGTAACTGCGCCAGGGATTACCTTTTCTATAGTAAATTTTTCAAAAAATAATTTTATAATGTCGCAAATTTTAAATACGCCAGGGATTGCCTTTTCTATAGTAAATTTTGCAAAAAATAATTTTTTACTGTCGCAAGTTTTAATTGCGCCAGGGATTGCCTTTTCTACAGTAAATTTTTCAAAAAACAATTTTTTACTGTCGCAAATTTTAATTACGCCAGGGATTGCCTCTTCTATAGTAAATTATTCAAAAAATAATTTTTTACTGTCGCAAATTTTAATTGCGCCAGGGATTACCTTTTCTATAGTAAATTATTCAAAAAATAATTTTTTACTGTCGCAATTTTTAATTGCGCCAGGGATTGCCTTTCCTATAGTAAATTTTTCACAAATTAATTTTTTACTGTCGCAAATTTTAATTACGCCAGGGATTGCCTTTCCCATAGTAAATTTTTCACAAATTAATTTTTTACTGTCGCAAATTTTAATTACGCCAGGGATTGCCTTTTCTATAGTAAATTTTTCAAAAATTAATTTTTTACTGTCGCAAATTGTAACTGCGCCAGGGATTGCCTTTTCTATAGTAAACTTTTCACAAATTAATTTTTTACTGTCGCAAATTTTAAATCCGCCAGGGATTGCGTTTTCTATAGTAAATTTTTCACAAATTAATTTTCTACTGTCGCAAATTTTAATTGCGCCAGGGATTGCCTTTTCTATAGTAAATTATTCAAAAAATAATTTTTTACTGTCGCAAATTTTAAATCCGCCAGGGATTGCCTTTTCTATAGTAAATTTTTCAAAAAATAATTTTCTACTGTCGCAAATTTTAATTGCGCCAGGGATAGCCTTTTCTACAGTAAATTTTGCAAAAAATAATTTTTTATTGTCGCAAATTTTAATTGCGCCAGGGATTGCCTTTTCTATAGTAAATTTTGAAAAAATAATTTTTTACTGTCGCAAGTTTTAATTGGCCAGGGATTGCCTTTTCTATAGTAAATTTTTCAAAAATTAATGTTTTACTGTCGCAAATTTTAATTGCGCCAGGGATTGCCTTTTCTACAGTAAATTTTTCAAAAAATTAATTTTTTACTGTCGAAAATTTTAATTACGCCAGGGATTGCCTTTTCTATAGTAAATTTTGCAAAAAATAATTTGTTACTGTCGCAAATTTTAATTACGCCAGGGATTGCCTTTTCTACAGTAAATTTTGCAAAAAATAATTTTTTACTGTCACAAATTTTAATTGCGCCAGGGATTGCCTTTTCTATAGTAAATTTTGCAAAAAATATTTTTTTACTGTCGCAAATTTTAATTACGCCAGGGATTGCCTTTTCTACAGTAAATTTTTCAAAAAATAATTTTTTACTTTCGCAAATTTGAATTACGCTAGGGATTGCCTTTTCTATATTAAATTTTTCAAAAATTAATTTTTACTGTCGCAAATTTTAAATACGCCATGGATTGCCTTTTCTATAGTAAATTTTGCAAAAAATAATTTTTTACTGTCGCAAATTTTAACTGCGCCAAGGATTGCCTTTTCTACAGTAAATTTTTCACAAATTAATTTTTTACTGTCGCAAATTTTAATTACGCCAGGGATTGCCTTTTCTATAGTAAATTTTTCAAAAAATAATTTTTTACTGTCGCAATTTTTAATTGCGCCAGGGATTGCCTTTTCTATAGTAAATTTTCAAAAAATAATTTTTTACTGTCGCAAATTTTAATTGCGCCAGTGATTGCCTTTTCTACAGTAAATTTTTCAAAAAATAATTTTCTACTGTCGCAAATTTTAACTGCGCCAGGGATTTCCTTTTCTACAGTAAATTTTTCAAAAAATAATTTTTTACTGTCGCAAATTTTAATTGCGCCAGGGATTGCCTTTTCTATAGTAAATTTTTCACAAATTAATTTTTTAATGTCGCAAATTTTAATTACGGCAGGGATTGCCTATTCTATAGTAAATTTTTGAAAAATTAATTTTTCACTGTCGCAAATTGTAATTGCGCCAGGGATTACCTTTTCTATAGTAAATTTTTCAAAAAATAATTTTTTACTGTCGCAAATTTTAAATCCGCCAGGGATTGCCATTTCTATAGTAAATTATTCAAAAAATAATTTTTGCTGTCGCAAATTTTAATTGCGCCAGGGATTGCCTTTTCTACAGTAAATTTTTCAAAAAATAATTTTTTACTGTCGCAAATTTTAATTACGCCAGGGATTGCCTTTTCTATAGTAAATTATTCAAAAAATAATATTTTACTGTCGCAAATTTTAATTGCGCCAGGGATTGCCTTTTCTATAGTAAATTATTCAAAAATAATTTTTTACTGTCGCAATTTTTAATTGCGCCAGGGATTGCCTTTCCTATAGTAAATTTTTCACAAATTAATTTTTTACTGTCGCAAATTTTAATTACGCCAGGGATTGCCTTTTCTATAGTAAATTTTTCAAAAAGTAATTTTTTACTGTCGCAAATTGTAACTGCGCCAGGGATTGCCTTTTCTATAGTAAATTTTGCAAAAAATATTTTTTTACTGTCGCAAATTTTAATTGCGCCAATGATTGCCTTTTCTACAGTAAATTTTTCACAAATTAATTTTTTACTGTCGCAAATTTTAATTACGCCAGGGATTGCCTTTTCTGTAGTAAATTTTTCAAAAAATAATTTTTTACTGTCGCAAATTTTAATTGCGCCAGGGATTGCCTTTTCTACAGTAAATTTTTCAAAAAATAATTTTTTACTGTCGCAAATTTTAATTACTCCAGGGATTGGCTTTTCTATAGTAAATTTTCAAAAAATAATTTTTTACTGTCGCAAATTTTAAATCCGCCAGGGATTGCCATTTCTATAGTAAATTATTCAAAAAATAATTTTTTAGTGTCGCAAATTTAGTTGCGCCAGGGATTGCCTTTTCTATAGTAAATTATTCAAAAAATAATTTTTTACTGTCGCAATTTTTAATTGCGCCAGGGATTGCCTTTCCCATAGTAAATTTTTCACAAATTAATTTTTTACTGTCGCAAATTTTAATTACGCCAGGGATTGCCTTTTCTATAGTAAATTTTTCAAAAATTAATTTTTTACTGTCGCAAATTGTAACTGCGCCAGGGATTGCCTTTTCTACAGTAAATTTTTCAAAAAATTATTTTCTACTGTCGCAAATTTTAATTGCGCAAGGGATTGCCTTTTCTACAGTAAATTTTTCAAAAAATAATTTTTTACTGTCGCAATTTTTAATTGCGCCAGGAATTGCCTTTCCCATAGTAAATTTTTCACAAATTAATTTTTTACTGTCGCAAATTTTAATTACGCCAGGGATTGCCTTTTCTATAGTAAATTTTTCAAAAATTAATTTTTTACTGTCGCAAATTGTAACTGCGCCAGGGATTACCTTTTCTATAGTAAATTTTTCAAAAAATAATTTTTTACTGTCGCAAATTTTAAATCCGCCAGGGATTGCGTTTTCTATAGTAAATTATTCAAAAAATAATTTTTTACTGTCGCAAATTTTAATTGCGCTAATGATTGCCTTTTCTACAGTAAATTTTTCACAAATTAATTTTTTACTGTCGCAAATTTTAATTACGACAGGGATTGCCTTTTCTATAGTAAATTTTTCAAAAAATAATTTTTTACTGTCGCAAATTTTAATTGCCACAGGGATTGCCTTTTCTATAGTAAATTATTCAAAAAATAATTTTTTACTGTCGCAAATTTTAATTGCGCCAGGGATTGCCTTTTCTACAGTAAATTTTTCAAAAAATTATTTTCTACTGTCGCAAATTTTAATTGCGCAAGGGATTGCCTTTTCTACAGTAAATTTTTCAAAAAATAATTTTTTACTGTCGCAATTTTTAATTGCGCCAGGAATTGCCTTTCCCATAGTAAATTTTTCACAAATTAATTTTTTACTGTCGCAAATTTTAATTACGCCAGGGATTGCCTTTTCTATAGTAAATTTTTCAAAAATTAATTTTTTACTGTCGCAAATTGTAACTGCGCCATGGATTACCTTTTCTATAGTAAATTTTTCAAAAAATAATTTTTTACTGTCGCAAATTTTAAATCCGCCAGGGATTGCGTTTTCTATAGTAAATTATTCAAAAAATAATTTTTTTACTGTCGCAAATTTTAATTGCGCCAAGGATTGCCTTTTCTATAGTAAATTATTCAAAAAATAATTTTATACTGTCGCAAATTTTAAATACGCCAGGGATTGCCTTTTCTATAGTAAATTTTGCAAAAAATAATTTTTTACTGTCGCAAGTTTTAATTGCGCCAGGGATTGCCTTTCCTATAGAAAATTTTTCAAAAATTAATTTTTTACTGTCGCAAATTTTAATTGCGCCAGGGATTGCCTTTTCTATAGTAAATTTTGCAAAAAATAATTTTTTACTGTCGCAAATTTTAAATACGCCAGGGATTGCCTTTTCTATAGTAAATTTTTCAAAAATTAATTTTTTACTGTCGCAAATTTTAAATACGACAGGGATTGCCTTTTCTACAGTAAATTTTTCAAAAAATAATTTTTTGCTGTCGCATATTTTAATTGCGCCAGGGAATGCCTTTTCTGTAGTAAATTATTCAAAAAATAATTTTTTACTGTCGCAAATTTTAGTTGCGCCAGGGATTGCCTTTTCTATAGTAAATTATTCAAAAAATAAATGTTTACTGTCGCAAATTTTAATTGCGCCAGGGATTGCCTTTTCTACAGTAAATTTTTCAAAAAATTATTTTCTACTGTCGCAAATTTTAATTGCGCCAGGGATTGCCTTTTCTACAGTAAATTTTTCAAAAAATAATTTTTTACTGTCGCAATTTTTAATTGCGCCAGTGATTGCCTTTCCCATAGTAAATTTTTTACAAATTAATTTTTTACTGTCGCAAATTTTAATTACGCCAGGGATTGCCTTTTCTATAGTAAATTTTTCAAAAATTAATTTTTTACTGTCGCAAATTGTAACTGCGCCAGGGATTACCTTTTCTATAGTAAATTTTTCAAAAAATAATTTTTTACTGTCGCAAATTTTAAATCCGCCAGGGATTGCGTTTTCTATAGTAAATTATTCAAAAAATAATTTTTTACTGTCGCAAATTTTAATTGCGCCAAGGATTGCCTTATCTATAGTAAATTATTCAAAAAATAATTTTATACTGTCGCAAATTTTAAATACGCCAGGATTGCCTTTTCTATAGTAAATTTTGCAAAAAATAATTTTTTACTGTCGCAAGTTTTAATTGCGCCAGGGATTGCCTTTTCTACAGTAAATTTTTCAAAAAATAATTTTTCACTGTCGCAAATTTTAATTACGCCAGGGATTGCCTCTTCTATAGTAAATTATTCAAAAAATAATTTTTTACTGTCGCAAATTTTAATTGCGCCAGGGATTACCCTTTCTATAGTAAATTATTCAAAAAATAATTTTTTACTGTCGCAATTTTTAATTGCGCCAGGGATTGCCTCTCCTATAGTAAATTTTTCACAAATTAATTTTTTACTGTCGCAAATTTTAATTACGCCAGGGATTGCCTTTCCCATAGTGAATTTTTCACAAATTAATTTTTTACTGTCGCAAATTTTAATTACTCCAGGGATTGCCTTTTCTATAGTAAATTTTTCAAAAATTAATTTTTTACTGTCGCACATTGTAACTGCGCCAGGGATTACCTTTTCTATAGTAAATTTTTCAAAAAACAATTTTTTATTGTCGCAAATTTTAAATCCACCAGGGATTGCGTTTTCTATAGTAAATTATTCAAAAAATATTTTTTTTACTGTCGCAAATTGTAACTGCGCCAGGGATTACCTTTTCTATAGTAAATTTTTCAAAAAATAATTTTTTATTGTCGCAAATTTTAAATCCGCCAGGGATTGCGTTTTCTATAGTAAATTTTTCACAAATTAATTTTCTACTGTCGCAAATTTTAATTGCGCCAGGGATTGCCTTTTCTATAGTAAATTATTCAAAAAATAATTTTTTACTGTCGCAAATTTTAAATCCGCCAGGGATTGCCTTTTCTATAGTAAATTTTTCAAAAAATAATTTTCTACTGTCGCAAATTTTAATTGCGCCAGGGATAGCCTTTTCTACAGTAAATTTTGCAAAAAATAATTTTTTACTGTCGCAAATTTTAATTGCGCCAGGGATTGCCTTTTCTATAGTAAATTTTGAAAAAATAATTTTTTACTGTCGCAAGTTTTAATTGCGCCAGGGATTGCCTTTTCTATAGTAAATTTTTCAAAAATTAATGTTTTACTGTCGAAAATTTTAATTGCGCCAGGGATTGCCTTTTCTACAGTAAATTTTTCAAAAATTAATTTTTTACTGTCGAAAATTTTAATTACGCCAGGGATTGCCTTTTCTATAGTAAATTTTGCAAAAAATAATTTTTTACTGTCGCAAATTTTAATTACGCCAGGGATTGCCTTTTCTATAGTAAATTTTGCAAAAAATAATTTTTTACTGTCACAAATTTTAATTGCGCCAGGGATTGCCTTTTCTATAGTAAATTTTGCAAAAAATATTTTTTTACTGTCGCAAATTTTAATTACGCCAGGGATTGCCTTTTCTACAGTAAATTTTTCAAAAAATAATTTTTTACTTTCGCAAATTTTAATTACGCCAGGGATTGCCTTTTCAATATTAAATTTTTCAAAAATTAATTTTTTACTGTCGCAAATTTTAAATACGCCATGGATTGCCTTTTCTATAGTAAATTTTGCAAAAAATAATTTTTTACTGTCGCAAATTTTAATTGCGCCAAGGATTGCCTTTTCTACAGTAAATTTTTCACAAATTAATTTTTTACTGTCGCAAATTTTAATTACGCCAGGGATTGCCTTTTCTATAGTAAATTTTTCAAAAAATAATTTTTTACTGTCGCAATTTTTAATTGCGCCAGGGATTGCCTTTTCTATAGTAAATTTTCAAAAAATAATTTTTTACTGTCGCAAATTTTAATTGCGCCAGGGATTGCCTTTTCTACAGTAAATTTTTCAAAAAATAATTTTCTACTGTCGCAAATTTTAACTGCGCCAGGGATTTCCTTTTCTACAGTAAATTTTTCAAAAAATAATTTTTTACTGTCGCAAATTTTAATTGCGCCAGGGATTGCCTTTTCTATAGTAAATTTTTCACAAATTAATTTTTTAATGTCGCAAATTTTAATTACGCCAGGGATTGCCTATTCTATAGTAAATTTTTGAAAAATTAATTTTTTACTGTCGCAAATTGTAATTGCGCCAGGGATTACCTTTTCTATAGTAAATTTTTCAAAAAATAATTTTTTACTGTCGCAAATTTTAAATCCGCCAGGGATTGCCATTTCTATAGTAAATTATTCAAAAAATAATTTTTTACTGTCGCAAATTTTAATTGCGCCAAGTATTGCCTTTTCTACAGTAAATTTTTCAAAAAATAATTTTTTTCTGTCGCAAATTTTAATTACGCCAGGGATTGCCTTTTCTATAGTAAATTATTCAAAAAATAATTTTTTACTGTCGCAAATTTTAATTGCGCCAGGGATTGCCTTTTCTATAGTAAATTATTCAAAAAATAATTTTTTACTGTCGCAATTTTTAATTGCGCCAGGGATTGCCTTTCCTATAGTAAATTTTTCACAAATTAATTTTTTACTGTCGAAAATTTTAATTACGCCAGGGATTGCCTTTTCTATAGTAAATTTTTCAAAAAGTAATTTTTTACTGTCGCAAATTGTAACTGAGCCAGGGATTGCCTTTTCTATAGTAAATTTTGCAAAAAATATTTTTTTACTGTCGCAAATTTTAATTGCGCCAATGATTGCCTTTTCTACAGTAAATTTTTCACAAATTAATTTTTTACTGTCGCAAATTTTAATTACGCCAGGGATTGCCTTTTCTGTAGTAAATTTTTCAAAAAATAATTTTTTACTGTCGCAAATTTTAATTGCGCCAGGGATTGCCTTTTCTACAGTAAATTTTTCAAAAAATAATTTTTTACTGTCGCAAATTTTAATTACTCCAGGGATTGCCTTTTCTATAGTAAATTTTCAAAAAATAATTTTTTACTGTCGCAAATTTTAATTGCGCCAGGGATTGCCTTTTCTACAGTAAATTTTTCAAAAAATAATTTTTTACTGTCGCAAATTGTAATTGCGCCAGGGATTGCCTTTTCTACAGTAAATTTTTCAAAAAATAATTTTTTACTGTCGCAAATTTTAATTACGCCAGGGATTGCCTTTTCTATAGTAAATTATTCAAAAAATAATTTTTTACTGTCGCAAATTTTAATTGCGCCAGGGATTGCCTTTTCTATAGTAAATTATTCAAAAAATAATTTTTTACTGTCGCAATTTTTAATTGCGCCAGGGATTGCCTTTCCTATAGTAAATTTTTCACAAATTAATTTTTTACTGTCGCAAATTTTAGTTACGCCAGGGATTGCCTTTTCTATAGTAAATTTTTCAAAAAGTAATTTTTTACTGTCGCAAATTGTAACTGAGCCAGAGATTGCCTTTTCTATAGTAAATTTTGCAAAAAATATTTTTTTACTGTCGCAAATTTTAATTGCGCCAATGATTGCCTTTTCTACAGTAAATTTTTCACAAATTAATTTTTTACTGTCGCAAATTTTAATTACGCCAGGGATTGCCTTTTCTACAGTAAATTTTTCAAAAAATAATTTTTTACTGTCGCAAATTTTAATTGCGCCAGGGATTGCCTTTTCTACAGTAAATTTTTCAAAAAATAATTTTTTACTGTCGCAAATTTTAATTACTCCAGGGATTGCCTTTTCTATAGTAAATGTTCAAAAAATAATTTTTTACTGTCGCAAATTTTAATTGCGCCAGGGATTGCCTTTTCTATAGTAAATTTTTCAAAAAATAATTTTCTACTGTCGCAAATTTCAATTGCGCCAGTGATTGCCTTTTCTACAGTAAATTTTTCAAAAAATAATTTTTTACTGTCGCAAATTTTAATTGCGCCAGGGATTGCCTTTTCTATAGTAAATTTTTCACAAATTAATTTTTTACTGTCGCAAATTTTAATTACGCCAGGGATTGCCTATTCTATAGTAAATTTTTGAAAAATTAATTTTTTACTGTCGCAAATTGTAATTGCGCCAGGGATTACCTTTTCTATAATAAATTTTTCAAAAAATAATTTTTTACTGCCACAAATTTTAAATCCGCCAGGCATTGCCATTTCTATAGTAAATTATTCAAAAAATAATTTTTTACTGTCGCAAATTTTAATTGCGCCAGGGATTGCCTTTTCTACAGTAAATTTTTCAAAAAATAATTTTTTACTGTCGCAAATTTTAATTACGCCAGGGATTGCCTTTCCTATAGTAAATTTTTCACAAATTAATTTTTTACTGTCGCAAATTTTAATTACGCCAGGGAT